>JAVJHY011521391.1:0-12276 GCA_035593235.1 Phascolosoma agassizii | reverse complement strand
GCGACAACAGAATCATCGGCGTTGGCCACCACCGTCGCACCGGGTTCAAGGTGAGCCCAAATCGAGGCTTTGGCCAATTCGTAGGACTCAAGCGAGGTGTGAGCATCAAGGTGGTCGGGAGCGAAGTTGAGCCAGGCCGCCACCTGAGGACTAAACCGGCGTCACTCACTTGCGGTGGCTCGGCGCCGCCAATCTGAGGCGCGACGCGGACGGTAAATGGCACAGGATCACTATAAGGCCCGCTGTCTTCGGCCGCTGCCAGCGTCGCGACCCGCCCGAAATACCGGCCTTCGGCAAGTGCGGTCTGCACGTTATATTCGTTGCTATCTATAAATTTCGCATCAATCAAAGGTGCGCTGAATCCGGCTGTATCGGCCAGCTGAAAATGGTAGCCCATCGCACCTTCGCTGGACGTCCAGATGAACGTAGGGTGAGCAGTACGGATGATCGCATCTACTTGAGCGCTCGCCACCAGCGGTGGCTCGGGCGACGCATTAACCGTCAATTGAAAGTGAAAATTGACGCCTTCCAATCCGTTATCGTCGATGTAACGAATCCGCGCCGGGTATTGTCCATCGGCCAGGTTAATTCCCCGCAGTTGGGAATTCTGGCTGGATACGTCTTCCAATATAGTAGTGAACGACGGATCTGCGCCGATCTGCAATCGGGCAGCCCGCACTCCCCGGGGAATCACTACAGGTAAACTTCCAGGGCGGCGGTCCAGTAGCGGAACCAATGCATCCGCAGTTGGTGCCGCGAGCAGCCGGTGCGCGCGCCCGATTCGCTTGCCGGTTTCCACGCGCAAGCCATATCCTGCTGGGACCGATACAGATTCAATCAAATTGGCGGCGTTCACTACACCGTGCAACACTTCAGTGAACGTGACAGGCTCGGTCAGCTGGCGCACTCGATAGCGGGTACCGCGTACCGCCAGAGTCGCCGCCTGCGTTTTAATTCGAAACCGAGAACCAGCGCCGTATTGTTCGGGCTTTACGGTTGCCTCCAATCCCCCGAAATTAAGTTGCAAGCGGGTGCGCGCCACTCCTGACGGTTTGAATTCTTCCAGCCTTTCGAATCGTAAGGTGCTGTTTGCTTCGAGCAAAATTTCACTACTATCGGTAAATCTAAGCGTCACGCTGGCACCGACCCCGGTGCGGATTTCACTGCCTTGCTGCACGAGAAGACCAACCCGCAGCGGCCGCGATTCACCTTGCGCATCGATACGCTGCCCATCGCCGCGAAGCGAAACCACCCGCGCGGAACTCGGTTTCATTTTCAGCCAGGTAGTGGGTATACGTAACTGACGTCCCGGGCGCAGGATCAGCGGATCGTCGATGACATTGTGTGGGTGAGAATAGAAATGAAGAATTGTCTGGTTTGTCACTGAATACCTCAACATTGTATCGATCCTTCGCTTCGTTGACTCTATAGGCACGCAAGCCCTCAGGCCGATCGATGCATTGAGGAATTTTCCCGGCGAAAGTGCCAGCATCCCGTCGGTCGTCACGTATTTATGCATTAACATATCGCCTCGATCGAAGGCCGCGTACTCGAGCAATAGCCTCTCAATTCGGCGTTTGACGCTATTTCCTTGTTCACGTTTGTCTGCCTCACGATAGGCGCTAAATCCTGCACCACTCAGTCTTTCTCGGTAGCCGATTTTATTACGGGGAAAAACCAGTATGTTTTGTTTTTGCCCTAATATTGAATCCAGTCGGCGAATCAGTCGAATGTCCGTATCGATGGATTCGGCTGGAGTTCGATCCTCGTCGTACGGAATATGAAAGCCACTATGGCTACAAATGTGGTGTTGCGATTCGCTTTTTACCATGTGTAACAATTCCGGTTCCGACCAACCTTCAAACTTCTCGGCCCGGAGCGCCGTGCACGCGGGCTCTAACCAGTGTTCGTCACCGTATCTCATTATTTCAAAACTGCTCTCTACTTCGGCCGCAAGCTGATCCTTTTCCAGGCAAAACGCCGATACGAACGCGAAAGTCGCCGGCGCCTCGAATTTCCTGAAAACATCGAGAAGTGACGAGTACGCCCGAGTCAACGATTTCCTCGTCTGCGACCGTTGTCGCTGCTCGCCGCGGTCGGCGATTCCCCACTTTCCCTCGCAGTCGAACGATATTATGAGCTGAGCTGTCATTTGGCCTCGTGTTGATGGTCGACGAACTAGTTGCCACCCAACTAATTTCTATACTTACAAAGCTGTCGATTTGGATACAATACGCGATCGTAATGTCCTGCGTCTGGGCAATCAATTTAATAAGATACTCGAGCAGATCTTTTCCAGTGATTGCAACCTGGATCAAAAGCTGAGGAACAGGACGTTGTGGTTATGGAAAGGCTAAAGATCGCGTTCGTGATAAAGGCGCTCGCACCGCCAGGCGGTGGAGCTGAGAGAATCTTGGCGGCCTGCTCGTCCGAATTAGCCCGACGTGGACATGATGTTACGGTCGTAACCAGCGATCAACCGGGAAGCAGTACCTACTATCCAGTTGACGAAAGCGTGGCACTTTCCCAACTGGGGATAGGAGATTCGAGCGTAAGCTCACGACCTGCGGATTTTTTCCGGCGGATACCAGCATTTCGCAAAATATTGCTTAAGCTGCGTCCGGATATTGTGGTTGCGTTCATGCATCCATCGTATCTGCCCGTGGGCATTGCTTTGTTAGGCACGCAGATTCCAATTATCGCTAGCGAGCACACCGCTGCGAAACACTATCGCGGTCGACCACTTCAGCGCATATTGCTGCAACTTACACCATTTATCTGCCAAAAAATAACGGTCGTTTCTAAGGCTGTACGAGAATCATTTGGTCCTTGGTTGCGCCGTCACATGATCGTCATTGCGAATCCCGTAACGATATCATCCGACATTTCGAAAAAACGACCGAACGAAAATTCGTTGAAAACAATTCTCGCGGTCGGCCGCCTCGGGCCAGAAAAACAACATGGATTGTTGATTGACGCATTTTCATCCATTGCACCTGACTTTCCGGGGTGGCGATTGCGTATTATTGGCGATGGCGAGCTTAGATCAACGCTCGAAGCACGGATTCGTGAATTGAATATGAGCGATTCGATTAATCTTGCCGGCATGCGCTCAGATGTTAGTTCCGAATATGCTGCTGCAGAGATTTTCGCGATTCCGTCCGCGTATGAAAGCTTCGGACTGGTGGCTGCCGAGGCGTTGCTTCATGGCCTTCCTGCAGTAGGGTTCGCCGATTGTCAGGGTGTCAATGAACTAATCGTTGACGGTACGAATGGTCGACTAGTATCCGGATCAGATAAAGCACAGTCTCTGGCGACGGCGCTTTCGGAACTCATGGATAATGAATCCGAAAGGCAACGCCTTAGTGAATCGTCTCGGGAATGGATTCGAGAAAAGTTTGGCATCGAAAATACTGTCAACCAATGGGAGTCCGTATTTTCTGTCGTTACGGAGCAGCGTTCTTAACGGTGAATTTCTTGCGAAAACGGACTAACGCACGTCCCCACAGCGGGTACCACGTATGTGCGGAATAGCCGGATTTTGGTCACCCAGCACCAATGCGCCACAAATCCTGGCGTTGGCAAGGACTATGGGCGAACAGATCGATCACCGTGGTCCGGATGATAGCGGTGAATGGTGCGACGCCGACGCCGGCTATTCCGTAGCGCATCGACGGCTGTCAATCATCGATATTTCCCCGAGCGGACATCAACCGATGACGTCTCATGGAGGTCGATGGGTCATCGCGTACAACGGCGAAATTTACAATCACGATGAGCTTCGTCGCCAACTTGAAACAAATGGCCAGCATCCAGAGTGGCGCGGTCACTCTGATACCGAGGTACTACTCGCCTGCATTGAGCGATTGGGCGTCGAAACGACACTGAGCCGATGTGTCGGCATGTTTGCGTTTGCTCTTTGGGATCGTGAAAACAGGCGCTTGATTCTTGCCCGCGACAGATTCGGGGAAAAACCGCTCTATTACGGCTGGCAAGGCGAATCATTCCTATTCGGATCGGAGCTCAAAGCGCTGCGCAAGCATCAATCTTTCGTGGGAAGTATCGATCGAAATGCCCTGCCCCTCCTACTTCGGCACAATTGTATTCCGGCTCCGTACAGTATCTATGAAGGAATTCACAAGTTGTTGCCGGGACACTTTCTTAACATATCGTTCGAGGACCGAGCGTCTGCCCGGGAAATCAACCCAACAGCCTATTGGACGCTAGCGTCGGTAGTTGATGCAGGACTGAAAAATCCTTTCGCCGGATCAGATAACGATGCTATCGATATTTTGGAGAAACAATTATCAGAAAGCGTCCGTTCGCAAATGATGTCGGATGTACCGTTGGGCGCCTTTCTTAGCGGGGGCATCGACAGTAGTACCATAGTCGCACTTATGCAGCTCAATAGTGATCGGCCGATAAATACCTACACGATCGGTTTTCACGAAAGTAACTATGACGAAGCGGTGGACGCCCGCAGGGTTGCAAGTCATTTGCAAACAAACCACACCGAACTTTACGTACAACCCAAGGACGCGCTGGATTTGATTCCATTGCTGCCATCAGTTTTCTGTGAGCCGTTCAGTGACAGCTCGCAAATACCAACTTTCCTTGTTAGCAGCCTCTCTCGCAGCCAGGTCAAGGTCGCGCTCAGCGGAGACGCCGGCGATGAATTATTTGGTGGATACAACCGCTATTTGATGGCAAAGACGACTTGGGAGCGGGTTCAAAAAATGCCATTGCTTGCCCGGCGCGCGCTCGCGGGCATCTTGCGCTCATTACATCCAAATAGCTGGGACACCATATTCGGTTTGATCAAGCCTCTCATACCGGCTCACCTTCATGTCGCTACCCCGGGGGAAAAAGCACAGAAGCTCGCCAATGTTATGGCCATCACAAACCGCCGATCATATTTTCAGGCGCTGACCAGTCATTGGACAGATCCAGAAAGTATCGTCCTTAATTCAACGGAACCCCGAACACTGATTAATTCGGCTAGTGAATTAGCAGACTCTGAATCGTTCGAGAATTGGATGATGGCGCTTGATACACGAACTTTCCTGACCGACGATATCCTGGTGAAAGTCGACAGAGCTGCAATGGCAAATAGCTTGGAAACCAGAGTACCGCTCCTGGATCACAGAGTAGTTGAGCTTGCCTGGAAAATGCCCCTGAACATGAAAATTCGTAACGGACAGGGGAAATGGCTACTTCGTCAAGTGTTGAATCGTCACGTACCTGCTGAAATTTTCGAGCGCCCCAAAATGGGATTCGGCGTTCCACTGGATAGCTGGTTGCGCGGGCCATTAAAAGATTGGGGCGAAGCATTATTAAACGAACAGAAGCTTATAGACGACGGATTCTTCGCGGCAAAGCCGATTCGTGATATGTGGCATGACCACCAGAGTGGAAAAAGTAACTGGCAGCATCACCTGTGGACAGTATTGATGTTTCAATCATGGCTCGAGAATCAGAAACATAGCTAGGCAATCGAAATAAATAGTGGGGAAACACTTGGACAATTCCAAGAAACCAGCGTCAAACATTGATCATCAAACTGTTGACAGTTTCGCGGACGAATGGTCGCGTTATGATCAGGCGAATCTAGACCAAGAAGAACTTAACGAGATGTTCGCGAAGTACTTTCGAATCTTTCCATGGCACCGCATTCATGAAAACGCCGTAGGATTCGATATGGGGTGCGGAACGGGCCGTTGGGCGAAGCTCGTCGCGGGACGCGTCGGACATTTGGCCTTGATAGACGTAAGTCCAATAAAATTGGATGTTGCGAGGAAAAATCTTGCCGAAACTCGCAACGTCGATTTTTTGTTAGGTTCCACTGAAGAATTGCCCCTCAAGAAGGAGTCTCAGGATTTCGGATACTCGCTCGGTGTTTTGCATCATATCCCTGACACTCAAGCAGCACTTGCGGCATGTGTAACTTTGCTGAAGCCGGATGCTCCGTTCCTGCTCTACCTGTACTATCGATTTGACAATAGGCCGCCTTGGTATGCGGCGTTATGGAAGTGCAGCGAAATGCTCAGGTCCGGTATAAGTAAATTGCCTGCCGCACTAAAGTACATCGTTACTGACGTACTCGCTTTAACTGTATATTGGCCCATGGCGCGATTGGCCGCCATTGCCTCGCGTACCGGTATTGATACGAATAATTTCCCGCTGACTGAGTATCGAAATCGGTCGATTTATACCATGAGAACTGATTGCAGAGACCGCTTCGGAACACCTCTTGAACAGCGCTTCACACGCCAAGAAATATTCGAAATGATGACAGGCGCTGGATTGAACGAAATCGAATTTTCGGAGACGCAACCGTATTGGTGTGCCGTCGGCATTAAGTGCAGCGATTCCTCGGCAATTTAATACAAAAACCAACATTGCTCCATTCACAGACGCATTTTGAAAACGGATCGCATCGAGTATAGACCACATTCTATCAGCAAGTATTGTTTCAAATTGCCTAATGCGTTAACCGCATCCCAATCACACTCGTGTCAATTCCAGTTTTGGTAAATGCCGAGTACCAAAGCCCTGTATTCCAAATCAAAGCGGCGGTAAACGTTGAACATGCCGCCCCAACAACGCCGAAATACGGAACGAAAATAATGCACAACAAAATATTCGTAGCGACTGCAAGAACCGTCCACGCCAATACTGATTTCTGATGGCCGTGCATTAATAAGAGCGGCTGCGCCATTCCTGCTGCCGCACTGAGACACTGTGCGGACGCGAGAATCAGCATTGGAATTAGCGCCGGCCGAAACTCGTCGCCGAATATTGTCGGAACGACGATGTGACCCGCGATCAACAATATTAATAGAACGGACAGCGAAAAAGCGAATGCGCTTCTCGACATGAACGTCGCTGTAGTCTGAGCCTGATTCCGATCTCCCGTCGCGAAAAATGTTGCAAAGCGCTGGCTTGCCAACAAATTCAATGAAGCGTAGACCAACGCTGAAACCAAACTTACCTGTACGGCAACTCGATAAATTCCAACTCCAGAGGCATCGACAAACGCACCCAGCACCAAAATATCAACATGGGCATTTAATACGATCATGCCAGACGATAACGCTATGGGAGCTGCGCTGAACATCCAGTTCTTCGTTTCAAAAGTCGGTATCGTCGAACTTAGCTCTCGAGGCGCCTGCCTTTCCAGCCAAGCATATCCGACCAGCGTATTTACAGTCGCCGCCGCAAGTAAAGCGACGAAAGCATGCGAAATCCCAATCTGATCACCAAAAATCCAAACCAGCAGTGCAAATGACACAATTAATACTATCGGACGAATAACGAGCTCTGGCGCTTGCGCAGCGATTGGCATGTCGAGTCCGCGCATAATTGAGATTCGTAGACTGGATAATTGGTCCAATAGCAATACGCAGGTCAATGTAAGCAATATCGATGCTGGCATATCGGCAATAGAAAATAACTGGGATAACAGAACGTAGAGAACGCTAAAAAACAATGTAGCCAAGAAGGCAATCTGAACACCTCGCGTAGCTAGTCCACGTGTTGCCGCCCAATTTCCGTCAATCTTGCTTGAAGATGCAGACTTAAGTAGCACATTGCCCCAACCGAAATTTATCGGTACCGCAGCAATAACCAAAATCGTCACGGCATATGCGTACACACCAAGCCCAGAGGGCCCCAGAGACCGACCGAGATATACGGTAAATGCGAACCCGAGGATCGCGCTAATACCGCGCAACACGGCCACCAAAAAGCCAACTTTTAGAAGTTTTAGAGAAATATGACCTATCCAATATGCGAAGAAGCGGCTCGTATTCTTGATATCGAACCATCGCTGATACTATCGTCCGACGACGTTGTTAACAATCTCGCATTGCGACGTCGCGATACCTTATGATCTGGAAATCCTTTTATTGAGTACCGAAATGAAAGCCGTAATTTTGAACGATACAAGCCGTGAAAAACATCATGGATGTGATCGAGTAATGGAAAATTTCTACACAGCTCTGGGCACTAGGGACGTCGACGTCGTCGATGTAAATTTTTTGAATGCCGACCTTGACTCCACTCGGGTTGTGTCTGAATTGAATAGATGCGATGTCGCAATAATCAATGGCGAGGGAACGGTTCACCATGGCAACGCACACGCTGAAAAACTTTTGAGAGTTGTATCTCAGAGCTCGGCGCAAAGAAAAATCCTTCTCAATTCGACTTATGATAGTAACCCGCCGCATTTTCGCGAATATCTTGTCGAATTCGACCAATTATATGTCCGCGACACACACAGTAAGGATGAACTTGCCAAGATCGAAATATCTGCCCTAGTCGTACCAGACCTAACTTTTATGAGTTCGCGAGATTCTGTAACCAAGCGCAATTCCGGGACACTAATTACGTGTAGCGTCGATCGTGACATACTGGTCGAACTATACAATGTTGGCCAATCGCTCAGCGATGACGCGTTGCCACTTTCGATATTCAGACAAAACGCATCGATCTGGGAACGGCTAGGAGAAATTCGCAATAGCATTGCAATTCGAGACATATTGACACTTGCCGCATTGCTTAAGATCATCCGCGCTCGTGCATGGTTCACCAAACGCGCGTGCACCGATCATCACGAATTTTCGAACGAGCTCGCAACAGCTAGCTTTCTGATTAGTGGTCGCTATCACGCGATATGTATGGCCATTAAGAATCGAACTCCATTTATCGCTATCGATTCAAATACGTTCAAAATTCGAGCTCTTCTCGCCGACGTCGGCCTTACAAGGCGACATATGAGCAAAGAGAAATTCCTAAATGGAGGCGAACTGAGCTTTGAGCCGTTCAGCCATGAAGAACTGGAGAAAATAGCATCGTTTGAGCAAGGCACTGCCAGCAAGATTTCTAGCATGTTTGACGCTGTTGTAAGCATATGAAGGACGACCGATATCGCGTCTTGGCCGAGGTGACATCAATTTCATCGACGTTGGAAAATTCTTTTGTTTTAGAGCTCCTCAAAATCGATCTATTGCCGCCAGAAAACCGCTCAATCAAAGCAGGAGCATTGCGATTTGACGCTGGCTTTGTTGTAGCACTATTTCTTTTTAGTATTGAATTGGTCGGCATCGCATTTCGAAAGCGGCATGATGATATTCCGCGACAAATGTTCGGAACTTCACTCGACGAGAACACGACGAATATTCCCCTACGCAAATTTATCGAAACAACGAACGGTCCAATCGACTTGTTGGTACTCGATTCACCTCTGCGACGACCCACTAACAAGATTAACCAGCAGCCAAATACGAAATTACACTGGGGTAGAGCCGTCAAGACTGATTTTACGGCACTCGTTGAATATCTAAGAGCTCGCAACAAGCTGCGGTCTGCAGTTTTCGAATTGTCCAAATACCATCGTAATTCTATTAGATCGATATCGATGTCTCTGGTACGCCTACTTCGAGGTATTAGTATTTCGGAAATGTTTAAGAGAAATCCACCATCAAGAATTGTCTTCTCGCTCTCGGGAAATGCCTGCACATCAGTGATAGAGCAGCGTATTAGACCTCAATCAAGAACTGTTCACTGGTTGCATGGTGTCGGTCTAGGTTTCAATTTTGAGTCTTTTTCAGACCTAACGCTCGTTAACAATGAATACGATCATCAATTTTACAACAATGGACTGAGTCGAGAATCGATATTCTTTCCCGACCAGTCGCGTACATTCTCCGAACTCGTTCCCTTGCGAGATATTCAGACAATTGTAGTTTATTCAAATCTGATTCACCCGAACAACGAAAATTTCCGGGATACCGGTTTTGAAATTGAAAGGGAACTTTTGAGCAGTGTTGCCACGATGCTGGTCGGAAAGAACCTTATTCTAAGACCTCACCCGTCCGCCAAACTATCCCTCAATAATGACTGGGACAAGTATGTAGAATTTGTCGGAAAATTTGGCTTTAGAGTTGCCGATTCTTCAGAAATCATTTCACCCAATTTAACGCTTTTCATTAGTACAGTATCGACATGTTATATCGATTTGCTCGCACAAGAAAAGTGCGTGCTCATGTACGACAAGTACGGGAGTGATCACTCTGGGTTTCAAAACTTGGTATCGAAATCGCTGAAATTCACAGACGCTACTTCGTTGCGACGTACTCTAGACCTACTTTCAACTCCGGACCGCCTGGCTGCCGAACTCAATAGTTTTGCTGTGCAGTCAACAGCCAAAACGTTCGAATTTCTCCGCGCTGGTTAGGTTGTTGACAACATTCCTCTCGAACCGCTTTATTAGCCGACGGCGGCAACATTTCGGAACAAGATGTTTCTGTACGGCAGATGTGCAAATGAATTATTTGCATACAGCAACCATGCAGCGAGAATCAAAAAGTGTGCCGCAACCACTCCAACGACAATGACTGGCCGATCATGGCGTGGAAAAATTAGCGATAGACTCGAATAAACCGCCATAGGGACAAAATACAGATACGTTGATAGACGACTCGCGCCCGTACTGGAAACGAAAAACAAAAGAAAAACAGCCAATACTGCGACGGAGCCCATCAAAATCAGGTTATCGCCGAACAAAAAGCGCTGTAATCGATTGCGAAAAGCAAAATACAGAAGTGCCGGAACACCGACAAGGGCTAGATGAAATACGGCTCCGGGCGACCGTACTGTTGCCTCTCCTCCAAGATAGGTTTCCTGATAAAACTGGACATTTTCAGAGTACGATTCGATCTGCTGATAAGCGTAAAACAATACGGGCGCGATCAATACTGTCATAAGAATCCTGAGGCCTGGCCGCAGCCTCATATCCCATAGAACGAACAAGATCGCCATAGCCGCACTGGTGTGAAACAACGAGGCAATAAGGACTATAACCGACCTTCGAACAGTACTTCCGCGTTCCCAATCAGACATCAGGTACAATAGCAATCCTGCTGCCATAGCCTGGCGAACTCCGGACATGCCAAACGCAATAATCAAGAAGGGCGTTGCGGCGACAACAGCAAGCCATGGGTTGGGCGTTCGTCTTGCGAATGCCAGAACCCCAAACATCAGCATTCCGGCAGCTACGACATTACTCAGTAACGTCCCAGATCCAATATAGGCTGAAAACCAAAAAATGATGGTAGATAGTGGTTCGGCGCCCGTCAGAATCCCCATTGGCGACTCGCGACCAATGTATGTATGTATCGCCTCGTAGTTATTCCAATCCATTCCTACGTTGTATCGGAATCCAACTAGAAATACGAAAACGGCGAAGACGAGTGATAGCAACATCGCGTTCTTTTTTTTTCCGGCAGCAACAGCCAGAGCAGACGGTATCGCCAACATGAGAAAGTAGATTTCCATCAATTCACCGCGGTGGTATTCCCATTAGAATCTGTTGATCGATACAATTACGATTATTGAACCGCTAAATGCTACAGGGACGACATACGCTCAGCAATCACTGATTACTTCATATTCAGTCCTCGATGTGAAGGATTACGGGTAGAATTTGCAGATGAATCAGTTGCCTCCAATTTATCCTCGATGATTAGCCGATTTCTCGCGCTTATTTGGACTTCACATCGTCTTAGACACGGTATTTTCATCAATGTGGGTCTGTCGTTGATGCAAGCGGCAGCGGAAATTATGGTCATCGTATCTCTTGTTCCTATCCTCGCCTCACTCGGTGTCGATGCCGGTAGCCGAATTGACGGCGTTGTTGCCGAGATGTCACCGTACGTTTGGCTGGCGATCTTCACAATGGCGGCAGTCGTCCGCTCGCTAGTCGGCTGGCTCTCATCGCTTCAGGACGAACGCAGCACTCAGGAACTCACGGTATCGCTGCAATCACGCCTTTACCGGGCCCTGGCCTCCGCCCACTGGGACACAGTGCGCAAAATCTCGCCATCGACGATCACTAGTGCGTTGCAAACTCAGGCATACGACGCCAGCTACGGATTCAGCAGTATGGTGCAGGTGATTTCGGCGGCTCTCTTGACCGTTGGCTACATAGTTTCCGCTGCAGCGGTATTTCCGCTGATGATTCCTGTTCTGGTAGTGTTACTTGCGGTGATGTGGCTCATCAACGCTAGACGCAGCGACCAGGTGCTCGCACTGGCCGAGAATTACGTCGATGCCCAAACGGATTTACACCAAAAGTATGAGGATTGGGTGTCAATCAGCCGAATTTCTTCGCTCGGCGTCGACGTTGACAGCTTAGCTGATCGCTTTGAGGTTGGCGCGCGCGACGCGGCCTCGCACGCTGTCGGCTATAGCCGTTCGTCCGCCGCGACGCAGATC
>JAVJHY011521280.1:0-12278 GCA_035593235.1 Phascolosoma agassizii | reverse complement strand
CATCACCGGCGATTGTTGGGATCGTGAGGCCGAGGGAATCGTTCTAGAAAGGTAATTCTATGAGCAATCAGACGAAGGGTTTCACACGGCGCCAGATTTTAACCGGTGCCGGGGCGGCCGCCACCTCGGCCGGCGTCATTTCCTTAACGGGTTGCGAGTCGGTTGCTACATACAACTGGCACCACGAAACAGATATTCTCGTCGTCGGCAGCGGTGTCGGAGCTGCGAGCGCAGCTCTGACGGCGCACGGCAACGGCAACGCCGTGATGCTTATCGAGAAAGCCGGTTTTTTCGGCGGGACCTCAAACAAGTCTGCCGGCGTTCTGTGGATACCGAATAATTTCACATTGAAGGAACGAGGCATTGAGGATCGCCGGGAAGATTGCGTCCGGTATCAAGCGAGATTCTCCTATCCCGAACGCTTCAACGCTGATGATGCAAATCTCGGCATCACTGAGCACGAACTTTCGCTGCTTGAGGCCTTTTACGACAATGCGTCTGACGCAGTCGATGCTTTGCGGGCCAACAACAGTCTCAATGTCGGAGAATGGCGCATGTTTGCACTCGACCGCCCGGCAACTGATTACCTCGACCATGTACCGGAAAACAAGACCCCGGCCGGTCGGGCCCTGGGTCCATTGAGAGATGACGGCTCCATGGGCGGCGGTGGCGAACTGATGGCGCAACTGGGCGCCGCAATCGACAGACAGGATATTCCGGCATTGGCCAATCACCGCGCGGTGAAACTGATCCAGGACGAAGACGGCCAAGTCATCGGCGTGCAGGCCGACAACAATGGCGAGACCGTCAATTTCAAAGCCAATAAGGCAGTTATATTCGCGACCGGTGGTTATGTGCACAACCGGGAGAAAACCGACAATCTGCAGCCGATGCGCCTGTATGGCTCATGCGCCATGCCAGCTGCCGAAGGTGATTTTATCGATATCGCCGCAGCAGCCGGAGCCAAACTTGGCAATATCGGCGGTGCCTGGAGGACACAAGTTCTTCTCGAGGATGCCCTTGTCAGTAAGCATCTGGCGACGGGGGTCTTCTACCCGGGCGGAGATTCGGCCCTTCAGGTCAACAAGTATGGCGTGCGAGCGGTCAATGAGAATCGCAACTACAACGATCGCACCGAAGTGCATGGCCTGTATGACCCATCTCAAGCGGATTATCCGAACCAGCTGATGTTCATGATTTACGATAAACGAACGGCTGGCGGGTTCGCGGGTGCCTACCCCTTGCCGCTTAAGCCCGACGACGGCGCAGCCTATGTTCTGAGCGGACAAACGCTGGCGGAACTCACGGCAGTGATTAGCAACCGATTGGCAGAAATTTCATCGATTACTGGCGGCATCGAACTCGATTCCTCGTTCGAAGAAAGCCTGGCCAAAACAATCAAACGATTCAACGGCTTTGCCGAAAGCGGCATTGATGAAGACTTCCATCGCGGCGAGAACGCCTACGACACTGAGTGGCATCAGGTTTTTTCACCCATGGCCGCCGGCACGGACTGGCCAAAGAATCCAAACCCGTCGATCTGCATGCACCCCTTGCAGGACGAAGGGCCGTATTACGCAATCATGCTGGCCGCAGGCGCTCTCGACACCTGCGGTGGGCCGGTCATTGATTCCAAAGCAAGAGTCCTGGACAGCTTCGGCAAGCCAATTCCCAATTTGTACGGCGCGGGCAATTGCATCGCTAGTCCGTCGCGGGATGCCTACTACGGGGCCGGCCATACGCTGGGTATGTCGATGACCTTTGGCTATATTGCCGCTAACGCAGCAGGTGAGTCCTCGTCGTCATGAGTGCCGGTATCGAAGTGCTGCAGCGGCGTCTCGACAAACTGGAAAGCCGATCAGCCCTGCGCGATCTTGTGACTGACTATTGTCGTGGTTTCGACACGCATAACTGGGACCAGTTTATTGGCATCTGGCACGAGGATGCCGTCTGGGAAATCGGACCACCGTTTGGCACGTTTTCCGGCCATGAAGGCATTCGTACTGCTGTATTCGACGTTCTCTACCCGGCTTGGCGGGAAACCCATCATCTGGCATCCAATCTCAAATTGTCATTCGACGGCCCGGATAAAGCGACCGGCACTTGTGATGTTGACTGCATGGGCGCCACGGCCGACGACATCGTGCAGATGATCTCGGCGACCTATCGAGACGATTTCGAACGACGCGACGGTGTCTGGAAAATCGCCAAACGCAATGTCGTCATACATTATTTCAATCCCATACCGGGTGCGGAGATGGCTGCACCGACGGCTTGACGCGCAATGCAAGAATCATGATTGGCAACAGTGAATAGCCCGAGCGCTGGTCGGCTCGACGGTAGAGTCGCCATTGTGACTGGTTCCGGAAAAGGGATTGGCGAGGCGATCGCCCGACTATTCGCGACACTCGGAGCCACAGTCATTGTGAACGCGCGTAGCACAGACGATGTACAAGCCGTGAGCGCAGAACTAGCAAGCGAGGGTGCAAAAGCTCACGGAGTTGTTGCGGATATTGCGGCGGCCGACGGCGTGCAGTCTTTGATAACGAGAACTGTAGAACTCTGTGGCGGTATCGATATCCTCGTTCACAACGCCGGGATCTTTCCTTATGCGCCGATCGAAACCATGGAAGACACGTCATGGCAACAGGTGATCGATATCAATCTGACGAGCGCATTTCGGCTTAGTAAGGCCTGCCTGCCGTTCATGCGCGAACGAGGCGGCGGCCGAATCCTGTTTACGTCCTCTATTCAGGGAAACCGTGCCGCGGTGCCCGGCTGCGCACACTATGCTGCATCGAAGGCCGGACTGAATGGCTTCGTCAGAGCGGCTGCGCTGGAATTTGCTCGTGACAAGATAACAGTCAATGCCGTTGAGCCGGGTCTGGTGCAGACTGCCGGCGTCGAACAGTCAATCACCCCGGAACGTCGCGAGCAGATGGCTGCCAGCGTACCGTTGCGCCGTTGGGGATCAGTTGAAGAAGTTGCGGCGGCAATGAGTTTTCTCGCAGGTGATAGCGCCGCTTACATCACGGGGCAGACGATCGTGATCGATGGTGGCGCGACACTGCCGGTTTTTCGCAGCTAATTCTCATGCGGCAAAAGCAGGCAGCGCTTTCTGACGCGATCGGTCTGATCGAAAACGGTGATGTTGTTGCATTGCAGAACATGGCGACGCAGGCGGCGCCGATGGCTCTTGTTCGAGAGGTGATTCGGCAGCAAAAACGCGCTATCGGATTGGTCGTGCTGGTCGGCGGCGTCGCCGTGGACTGGCTCGCCGCCGCGGGAGTCATCAATCGATTGATTGGTGCTGCAGTTAGCATGGAACAGTTCGGATTGTGTCAGCAATACCGCGGACGGGTAGAGAATGGTGATATTCGTGTTGAAGAGTTGTCGGAATCTTTGCTCAATGCGCGGCTGGGAGCGGGTGCACGGCAGTTACCCTTTTTGCCAAGTAGGGGCGCAATCGGCAGCGATCTGATTGCAGCGAATCCTGACAACCTGACACTGATCGACGACCCGTTTGGTGGCCGCCCGGTTGTCGCGTGCCGAGCTCTACGTCCTGATGTCGCGTTGATTCATGCGCACCGAGCGGACCGCTACGGCAATGTGCAGATGGAGGCGACTGCAATGTGGCCGGATATCGCAATAATGCCGAAGGCGGCGCGCAAGGTGATCGCCAGTGTTGAGGAGATTGTCGATAGTGACGTGCTAAGACAAAGCCCCGAAAAAACGATTTTGCCGGGTTTTGCTATCGACGCGGTCGTAGAGATTCCGTGCGGCGCTCATCCCACGTCTTTTTTCCCCGAATACGGTTACGACGACCTTATGCATGAGAAGTGGGTCTCAGTTTCGCGGGACGACGAAGCAGCGCAGGCGTTCTTGCAGCGTCATGTGTTTACGCCAGGAAATCAGGCTGACTATCTGCAAACGGCGGGCGGGGAGGAGATGATTCGTCGTATCAAGGCATGGGACGGAACCGAATGAACAAGCCCTGGCAGACCAGCCCGCCGTCGACGGACTACAGTGTCGACGAACTGATGATCACGACGCTTGCTGACTATTTCCATAACGACCAACAGGTCTGCAACGGTATGGCGTCGTTTATTCCGGTAGCGGCTTTCATGCTGGCACGCAAAACACATGCGCCGGAGCTCATCTGGTTCGCAAGTTCGATCGGCCTGGATCCACAACCGCAGAGCATTCCGGCATCGACACTGGAGGCAGCACTATGGAAAGACTCGATCATGTATCTGGACCAATATCGGGATTTCTGGGACCTGGTGCAGGACGGGCGGTGGATAAGCGATTTTTGCGTCGGTGCTGCACAGATTGATCGATTCGGTAATGCGAACAACTCAGTCATCGGCGAGGACTACCACGCGCCGAAGGTCCGGCTTCCTGGTACTGCGGGGCTCGCCGATATGTGTTCGATCGGCAAGAACCTGTATTTTTGGGTCATGGACCACTCACCGCGCAACCTCGTCGAGAGTGTCGACTTCATTTCCGGTGCCGGGTGGTTGGGCGGGGCAGACGAGCGTCGACAAATGGGGCTGGACGGTGGCCCGGTTGCTGTAATCAGTAACCTCGCCGCAATGGACTTCCACCCGGACAGCAAAAGGATGCGTCTAAAGTCGGTTCATCCGGGCGTCAGCGTCGCTCAGGTGCAAGCGGCTACTGGTTTCGAGTTGTTGCTCCCTGCCACGGTCGTCACGGTGACGCCACCGCCCTCTGTGGAGCAGGTAAGGTTAATACGCGACGAGATCGACCCGCAGCAGATGTGCAAACGTGGGCTGTCCCCGGTTACAGCGGCGTCAGTCGCCCAGTCGAAAAACGTATAGCGCATTGCCGCCACTCGGCTGATAAATCTCCGGTGCTTGTGCGGCAGTCAACAGTTTGAACACGCCCATGCCTGTCTGTACAGCAACATACTGCACACCATCCACTTCATAGCTGACAGGGTAGCCGTGTAATCCGGCGCCGAGACGAACTTTCCAAAGTTCCTCGCCTGTTTCAGAGTCAAACGCCTTGAACCAGCGATCCATGTCACCGATAAATGTCAGTCCACCCGCCGTTGTGAGTGCGCCTGTCAGGAACATCGCACGTTGCGTGTGATTCCATTTTTGTTGCAGAGTGTTGAGATCATAGGCGGCCAGCCTGCCCAGCATTCCGTTCGCCTCCGGCATCGGGTAGACGCGAGATTCACCGCCATATCCGCCGCCGCCGTCCGTCATGTCGACCTCGCGGCCCGTCATTTCCACGCACAGTTGATGCAGTGGAATGAGCAGTGCCTGCTGCGCGGGATCGTATGCTGATGCCTGCCAGTTGTGACCACCGTAGATGCTCGGGCAGACGTCGACAGCTTCGTTGACCGGCGCATCAATGATGTCCTGACGGTAGGTAACTGTTCCCTTCTCCCGGTCAACTTTCGAGAACAGGTTCTGGCGCATGGTTTCGGTGAGTTTGACGAATTCTCCCGATTGGCGATCCAGCACCCAAAGGATGCCGTCCTTGCCGATGGTGACAAGCTGTTTCTGACCATCGATATCGACAAGCACGCGCTCGAAGCCCACTTCCATATCGAGCGTCTCTCCTGCGATATGCTGGAAGAACCAGCGGATCTCACCGCTTTTCGGATCGAGTGCCAGCGTCGAGTTCGTGTACAACGCGGCGTCATTCGGTGACATGCCACGACTTGAGGCAACCCACGGCTTGGCTTGCGCAGTGCCGATGTAAAACAGATCGCTTTCCGCGTCGTAGCTGCCCGGCATCCATGTGTCGCTGCCGGCGCGAAGATGCTTCGGCAGACCCGCCCAGCTATCGCCATGAGGCTCGCCGGGGAGGGCAATTGTGGAGGTACGCCAGAGCTCCTCACCGGTGTCCGGATCGTGACCTGTAATAAAGCACCCTTCTTCTTTGTATCGCTCACAACCATTGATACCGCTTATGACCACTCCGTTTGCGATCGTCGGTCCGCTGGTGTGAGTAAACCCCTTGTTCCAGTCTGCTTTGAATGTTTTCCAGAGTTGTTTGCCAGTTCGCGCATCGATAGCAACAATCGCCGCGTCGTATGTCGCCATGAATAACTTGTCTTCATACATTGCGATCGAACGCGTCGGTCCACCGAGCGTTTGGGAAGCCGATTCGTAGGCATTTTCGTATTCCCATATCAGGTCGCCAGTAGCCGCATTCAGGGCTTGGATGACGTTTTGCGGATGTGTCAAAAACATGATGCCGTCATGAACCAGTGGTGTGCCCTGATTGCTGCCATCTCTCATAGTGATGACCCAGGCGAGATTCAGCTTGCTGACATTGCCACTTTCAATCTGCCGTAACGGGCTGTATCCCCAGCCGTCCTGAGTTCGGCGCCAGCTCAGCCAGTCGCCGTCGGGCGGTTGCGCCAGCATCTCCGAGGTGACCGGTTGATAATTTTCTACAGGCTTGTTGACGAATCCCGACGCCTGACGTGCCGCCTCGGCGATACCTTCTGCGCCCTCCCAGCTCTGGGCGTTGTCGTCCACTGCCATTGCGTCGCTGGGATGCCAGTCGTTACCGTGCAGCAGTTCGCCCACACTGGAGTCCGCATCGAGTGCCTTGGTGAAGTCGATGGCGTTTTGTTGCAAAGCGTGAATACTGACATCGCTGGCTTCTGCGGCGCTGAGCGAACCGGGGTTGCCTGCAGGCATGGTCGCAATAACGAGCTCCAGGTATTCTCTGACGCTTCTGTTGCCCCACTTGTTGATAAATACGCGGCCAGACAATTCTGTTCCGTGGGCGCTGCCCTGGAAGTTCGCGCCATGACATTCGGCACACTGGGCAGCATAGAGAACTCGACCGTTGGATGACTCCCCGGCTGCACCGCACACTTGAGAAAACAATGCGAGCGGCAACAAAATGACTATCGATTTCACATTACGAATCATTTCTAACTCTCTGTTTTTTATAATGAAAAACGGCGAACAAGCTGGCAAGGCCGTCCAGGTCGCCTCGGTCGACCGAATAACAATATTCGTTCATCAGTCGCCGAATGGCATGCATTTCGTCATGCACTGATCACCCCGCTTTAGGACATGCGTAGTCCTGCATCGAGGCGAATTGTCTCGCCATTGATGTAGGTGTTGTTGACAATATGTTGTGCCAGCGCAGAAAATTCCGTTACGTCACCGAGCCGCGACGGATTCGGAATACTTTTCGACAGACTTTGCTTCGCTTCATCTGAAATGCCTTTCAGAATAGGAGTCTCAAAGAGTCCTGGCGCAATACTGACGACCCGTATTCCGTAGTACGCGAGATCCCTTGCCGCAGGCAGCGTCAGACTGATGATACCGCCCTTGCTGGCGGCGTAAGCGGCTTGCCCCTTTTGGCCCTCGTACGCGGCAATCGATGCGGTGTTGATAATCACACCTCTTTCGCCGTTCTCGTCAGGATCGTTCAACGCCATCTTTTCCGCCGCCTGGGTCATGACGTTGAACGTACCAAGCAGATTGATGTTCAGTACGTCGCGGAACAGCTCCATCGGAAAGCGCCCGGCCTTACCGAGAATTTTTGTCGCGCCGCCGCCGCGACCAGCGCAATTCACGCAAATATCGATGCTGCCGAAAGACTCGGCCACCTGATCGATGGCTACAGCAATCATGGCATCTTCGGCAACATCCACATGGCAAAACATCGCGCGTTTGCCGAGCTTGTCAGCGAGAGATTTGCCTAATTCCTGGTCACGATCGAATATTGCGACGCTCGCCCCGCCTGCAGAAAACCGTTCAATGGTGGCGCGCCCTAGGCCCGATGCTCCGCCTGTCACAACTGCCACTTTCTTGTCCAGTTCCATCTTGAGGCCCCCAAAGCCGCATCATTTTTGAACTAAATACAAATTCTATGATAGCTTAACGAGTCTTGAACAAGCCAGTATTTTTGTTGCCGGCTGTCCATCGTCGTCGCTGCTTACTACGGCTGTCGGCCCCGTGAGGATTGAGCCAAATTCATGCCAGAAGCCTTCGTTTATGACCATGTTAGAACGCCGCGTGGCAAAGGTCGCCCGACCGGCGCATTGCACACGGTCTCACCCGTTAACTTGCTCGCGCAGACTCTCACCAGCCTGCGCGATCGAAATGAGTTGGAGACGTCCCTTGTCGAAGATGTCATTGCGGGCTGCGGTTCGCCGATAGGCGAGCAGGGCAGCGCGATCGGTCGCAGCGCCATTCTGGCGGCGGACTACGCGGAAACGACGCCGGGGCAGCAGATTCACCGATTTTGTTCTTCAGGTCTCGAGGCCGTTAATCTGGCGGCCGCGAAGGTCTCGGCGGAGCAATGTGAACTGGTGGTGGGCTGTGGGGTCGAGAGCATGTCGCGAATACCCATCGGTTCGTCTGGTGGTGCCTGGTCGTCAGATCCCGAGCTCGCCGACAAGATTCGATTCGTCCCGCAAGGCATAGCGGCGGACCTGATTGCGAGTCTGCACAATCACAGTCGACGCGACCTCGACGCGTACGCAGCAGAAAGCCAGCGACGCGCCGCCAGAAGCTGGGATGAGGGTTACTTTGTGGATTCCGTGGTGCCGGTCACCGACGAGATTGGTATTCCTTTGCTTGAGAAAGACGAAGCAATTCGTCCCGGCAGTGATGTAGAGAGTCTCGGCAAGCTCAAACCCGTATTTGGCGAACTGGGCGAAATGGGATTCGACCAGCAAGCTATTCTCAAGTATCCGCAGTTAGCTCGTATTGATCACCTGCACAGCGCTGGCAATTCCAGCGCAATTGTCGACGGTGCCGGCGCCGCCCTGATCGGCAGCAAAGCAGCGGGTCTGCGAATGGGCGTTAAGCCGCGCGCCAGAATTCGAGCGTGTGCGTCGGTCGGTTCGGACCCGACAGCGATGTTGACCGGTCCGACGCCTGCCGCCGAACTGGCATTGGCAAAGGCAGGAATGAACCGCAGCGATATTGATCTTTTCGAGCTCAACGAAGCTTTCGCGTCAGTCGTTTTGCTGTTTATGGAGGAAATGAACGTGCCGCATGATCAGATCAATGTGAACGGCGGTGCGATTGCTATGGGTCACCCTATCGGCGCGACTGGTGTCATGATTCTGGGCACGGCGCTCGATGAGCTGGAAAGGCGAGGTGAGGGTACGGCGCTGATTAACCTTTGCGTCGGCGCTGGTATGGGAACAGCGACGATCATTGAGCGGGTCTGATATGAACGAGTCAATGAGAGACGTGGAGTCAGAGAGCACTCGGAACTTTGCGACTATGCATTATCGGCTCACCGCAAACCGCGTTGCGTTGATCACGATTGATGTGCCCGGCAGCAGTGTCAATGTCCTTACCCCCGAACTGCATCGAGACGTGGCCGAAGTGGCGGCTGTATTGGCGGCGGATGAAGATGCGATAGGCGCCGTGTTGCACTCCGGCAAGCCGGGTTTTCTCGCTGGCGGAGATCTGAAGCGCATCGTCCGCTACTACGACATGGGACGTTCGGCTGCGGATGCCTACGAGCAGTCGCGGATGTTTACTCGCGCCCTACGCCAGCTCGAAACCTGCGGCAAGCCGGTCGTGGCGGCAATAAACGGTTCGGCCCTGGGTGGTGGCCTCGAACTGGCAATGGCCTGCCATCACCGCGTCGTTGTCGACGACGATGCCCTGCTGCTTGGTTTGCCGGAAGTCACATTGGGTCTGATTCCGGGTGCGGGCGGCACGCAGCGCTTGCCGCGCATAATCGGCTTGAAAAAAGCGACCGCGTTTATTCTGGAAGGCACAACAGTCTCGCCTTCCCAAGCGCTGCAAATCGGCATGGTCGACAAACTCGCTGCAGCTGATGACCTGCTCCATGTTGCGGAAAACTGGGTGCTGGAGCAGGGCGATGCTGTGCAACCTTGGGACCGGCGTGGGTTTAGAATTCCTGGCGGATCGAAACTGAATGACATGAATATCGGACGACTGTTTCAGATAACAACCGCAAAGATCGGCGCAAAGTTTCGGCACAACTACCCTGCACCCATCGCGGCTTTGCGCTCTTTGTTCAACGGTACGACGGTTGACTCCATCGATCAGGGATTGCGGATCGAGTCGCGTGAATTCTCGGCTTTGACCCGCGACCCGGTGGCCCGAAACATCATCCGGACACTCTTTATCAACAAGCGGGCGAGAAAATTCAGGAAAGAGGATGCCGATCAAGACCTTGTCGAAAGCTGTCAAAGGGCGTACGCGGAAGAAGCGCAACGCATGCTTAAGCAGGGTTTGTCCCCAATATTGATCGCGAACGCAGCCTGGGCAGCGGGTATGGAACAAGGTCCCACCGGTCTGCCACAACCGGACGCTGGTCCGACCAAAGCAACACAGGACACTCCGGTGGTTATCGAAGACCTGAAGCGCCGCTTGCTGGCGATACAGTGTCTGACAGCAGCGGAGTATTGGGCAACAGAAGAACTGGACCCGGCAACGGCTGATCTGTCGACGCTGCTGGCCGGTGGCTTTCCTTCCTACACGGGAGGGGTGATGTCGTACATCGACACGATGGGATTACGGAGTTTTGTTCAGTTGTGCGATCGGTTCTCGAGGGAGTTCGGCGAGCACTTCGATTTGAGTGAGGATTTGAGAGAACAAGCAATGTCAGATACGAAGATCTATGCGCAGGCAACATAAAAGCCCGCGTCAACAAAACATACGGGAGAACCAAATTGGGTAGAGTAGATGGAAAAGTCGCGTTGATTACCGGCGCCGCTCAGGGGTTGGGGCTTGCCGATGCACAGGTACTTGCCAGGGAAGGAGCGCGGGTCGTGATGACCGACATTCAGGTCGACACCGGCGAGTCGGCCGCGGCGTCTATCCGTGACAACGGCGGCGACGCCACTTTTCTTCGCCACGACGCCTCCAGTGAAGAAGACTGGGTTGCTCTAATTCAAACTATCAAGGAACAGTATGGGCAGCTGAACGTTCTGGTTAACAACGCCGGGCTTGTCAACATTGCATCGCCGGAAGATTGTTCGCTCGACTCATTTCGACGGCAAAATTCGGTAATGAGTGAGGGCGTATTCCTGGGCTGCAAACATGCAATGGGATTGATGGCCGAGTCGGGCGGTGGTTCAATTGTCAACATGTCGTCGACAGCCGCAATGCTCGGCTACCCGATATTTTTTGCTTACAGCGCTGCGAAGGGCGCCGTTCGATCGATGAGCAAAGCCGTTGCTGTTCATTGCCAGATGAACGGCTACAACATCCGAGTCAACTCATTGCACCCTGGTGCCATCGATACACCCATGATTGATGCGACGACCTCAGTACTCGGGCTTGAGAATAAGTCGGATATCAGCCCCGTCGTCGGACTTGGCGAGCCGGAAGACGTCGCAAATGTTGTGTTGTTCCTGGCATCGGATGAGTCTCGATTTGTGAATGGCAGCGAGATTGTGATCGACAACGGGCTTTGTATTCAATAGGTGTGTCGATCTAAAACGACTTCCCTGGGGAGAAAAAATGAAAAAGAGCGTCGGAGTTCTGATTATCGCGATTGCGCTGGCCGCGTGCGAGAAGACCGCGGATCCTACGCCTGACGCTACGGCGGCTGTCAGCACGACGCCCGTTTCCGGAGAATCAGCGTATCTCGAGAACTGCGCGAGCTGCCATGATGTGCCCGTGTATAAAGCCCCGAGCCGATTGTTCGTCAGCGCAATGGGACCGAAGAACGTTCTTGCATCAATGAACAGCGGGCCAATGACCGAACAGGCGGCCGCTCTGGACGAAGACACTCGCGAAGCAATTGCCGAGTATTTGACCGGCGTGCATCCTGACAACATGCCACCGGATGTTGAGCCACCGAGTTGCGATGATGAGCACGCTTTCGATCCACGCGGCACGCCGGTGTCGGCAGGTTGGGGCGTCGATCACTCAAATACGCGGTTTCAATCGTCGGGTTCTGCTGAAATTTCCTCCGAGGACATTGCGACGCTTGAGGTCAAGTGGGCGTTTGCTTATCCCAACGCGATACAGGCTCGCTCACAACCTGCATTCGGTGGCGGCGCAATTTACTTCGGCGCACCGGACGGTGCGGTTCGCGCTCTGGATGCAAAGACCGGCTGTTTGCGATGGACGTTTCGAACGACTGCTGAGGTTCGGACGGCACTGGTCATTTCACCGTGGCATTCAGAGGATGAAAACCCGCAACCGACCTTGTACTTCGCGGACCTTATGGCCCGAGCGTACGCGCTCGATGCAAGGACCGGCGAATTGCGCTGGATGACCAAGCTGGACGATCACCCGGATGCGACGGTCACCGGTTCGGTGGCGCTTGCG
>JAVJHY011521171.1:0-12283 GCA_035593235.1 Phascolosoma agassizii | reverse complement strand
CCGGCTCCTATCTGGCCACGCCTCCGCCCGAGATGAAGGCCTTCCCCGAGCGGCTCCGCGCGGCGGGCTACTACACCGTCAACTCGGGCAAGACCGACTACCAGATGAGCACCACCCTCTCGGGCGCCTATGGCGGACCCTTCTCGATCTGGGACGAGGACGGCACGGACGACTGGTCCGGGCGGGCCGACGGGCAACCCTTCTTCGCCTACGTGAGCATGCTCGGCACCCACGAGAGCCAGGTGTGGCCTCTGTTCAGCTGGCCCCCGAGCGGGATCGAGATGGCGATGCTCCCGATGCGCATCGCCAACCGGTCCCGGTGGATCCACGAGACCGACCCCGCCACCGTGCCGCTACCGCCCTACTACCCGGATACACCGACGGTGCGCGAGGACATCGCGCGTCACTACAACAACATCGAGGCCATGGACGCCGCGGTCGGCGACCTGCTGGCAAGACTCGAAGCCGAGGGGATCGCCGATGACACCGTCGTGGTCTTCGCGACGGATCACGGCGACGGTCTGCCTCGAGCCAAGCGCTGGCCCTACGATTCGGGCATCCGCATCCCCCTGATCGTGCGCTGGCCGGGCGTGACGGAGGCTGGCGCGGTGAACCCCGAACTGGTCAGCGGCGTCGACTTTGCGCCGACCCTGTTGAGCGCGGCGGGCGCGGCGCGCCCCGAGTACCTGCACGGCCGGGTGATCCTCGGGCCCGAGCGGGAACCGGAACCGCCCTATGTCTACGCAGCGCGAGATCGAATCGATGCGCATCCGGATCGAGTCCGAGCCCTGCGGGACCGCCGCTACAAGTTGGTGCGGCATCTCATGCCAGAACAGCCCTACGTCCTGCCGGTGGGCTTTCGCAACGAGATGCCGATGATGGCCGAGCTCTTGGAGTTGGCAGAAGCCGGCCAACTGGAAGGTCCGGCCAAGCTCTGGTTCCGGACCTCCCGCAAGCCCGAAGAACTCTTCGACCTCGACACCGACCCTCACGAGATCCACGACCTGGCCGGTGACCCCGCCCAGAAAGAACGCCTGATCCGCATGGGACGCGATCTCGACCAGTGGCTCCAGGAATCCAACGATCTCGGTCTTCTCCCTGAGGACGAGTTGCAAGAGCGCTTTTGGCCGGGCGGCGAGCAGCCTGTGACCGGCCCGCCCAAGGTCGTCGTGGCCGATGGCGAAATGCGGATCGCGGACGAGACCCCTGGGGCGTCGATCGGCTACCAGATCGACGGCGGCCCGTGGCGCCTGTATCGCGGACCCTTGTCCGCTCCGGCCGGGGGGACACTCACCGCCAAGGCGGTGCGCTACGGCTGGGCCGAGAGCGAGGAAGTCGAGGCCACTCGGGCGCCGTGAGCCGGACGCCGTTTCGGGGCCGTGCCCTTAAACCTTCGAGCTCTCGCACTTCTCCGTGTGGGCACTGATCGCCGAGGCCAGGGTGTCGAAGAGCCCGGACGGCAGGTTGTGTCCCATGCCCGGAATCTCGAGCCACTCGGCACTCGGAATCGACTTGGCCGTATCCCGCCCGCCCTCGACAGAAACCAGCGGATCGTCGAGACCGTGGATCACCAAGGTTGGCACGTGGATCGTGGCCAGATGCGCACGGCGATCGCCGTGGGCCTGAATCGCGGCGAACTGTCGGGCCACGCCATCGGGATCGAAGGCCCGGTCGAAGACCTGGCCCGCCATGTCCCGCTGCTCCCCTTCGTCGAGGGGATAGCCCGGGCTGCCGATCACCCGAGCGGTCGCCAGATTGTGTTCGATGTAGGCCACCCGTTCGCCTGGAGATGGGGCCATCAAGGCCTCCATCGCCTCGGGAGTCGGCGGCGGAAGGGCCGGGTTCCCGGTACTGGACATGATGCTGGTCAAGCTGCGCACCCGGTCGGCGTGCCGGTAGGCAACCACCTGGGCGATCATCCCCCCCATCGAGATGCCCGCAACGTGGGCCTCAGGGACCTCGAGGGCGTCAAGCAGTTCGGCCACGTCATCGGCCATGTCATCGAGGGTGTAGGCCACCGGCGGCACCTGGCCGGAGGCCACCGCGGCAAAGACCTCCCCAAGATCCGGTCGGCCGGCCCGGCTGAAGTGGGTCGACAGGCCAGCATCCCGATTGTCGGGCAGGATCAGGTGGTGCCCCGCCTCAACCAACCGCTCGCAGAAGCCCGCGCTCCACTGGATTCGTTGGGTACCGAGCCCCCGCAGGAGCACCAGGGGGCGTCCGGTCGGTTCCCCCATGAGCTCGTAGTCGATCTCGATTCCGTTCGCTTCGATTCGCGCCATCGGCGCAGCTTGCCACAGCTCGCTTTCGTCGTCGCTAGGAGCCTGACTCAAGACTGCGGTGGGAAGGTCCGGGAGTCGAGGCGCGCCGCTGGCAAGGCGCTCGATTGAGTCCTAGCAGAGCTAGGGCGATTGAGAGCAACGCAGCCAGCGGTGATGCATCGGCTTTCGGCCGGCAGCGCAGTCTTGGGTCAGGCTCCCAAGCCCGAGAACGGTACACTCTTTTTCCCGGAGGCCCGCGAACGGCTCCGGCGGGAGGACCCCCATGAAGTGGCGTAGAGGCGGCGGACGAAGTCGGAATGTGGAGGATCGCCGTGGTGAACAACCGCGAGGCGGACCCTTCGGTGGCATGGGCGGAGGCCTCGGCGGCGGGCGGATGCGTATTCCGATGCCCAGCGGTCGCGGTGGCCGCGGGATGGGCCTTGGTGGAATCCTCCTGCTCCTCCTCCTGATGTTCGTGCTCAGGGACAGCCCGGCCATGCTGGGAGGCGGCGGGCCCGGTGGTCCGGGCCAGGTCCAGGTCCCGATGGGGCGAGATGTCACGACGGGCCAACCCGGCGGCAGTCGTGGAACCTCAGCGCAAGAGGAAGAGGCGGTCGAGTTCGTCTCCTTCGTGCTCGACGATCTCCAGGAAACCTGGCATCGGGTGCTCCCCGGCTATCAGGACACCAAGCTCGTGATCTTCCGGGGCGCCGTGCGCTCCGGGTGCGGCGTCGCTCAGGCGGCCATGGGCCCCTTCTATTGTCCCGCCGACCGCAAGGTCTACATCGACCTCGGCTTCTATGACGAATTGAAACGGCGCTTTGGCGCACCGGGCGACTTCGCCCAGGCTTATGTGCTGGCCCACGAGGTCGGACACCACATCCAGACCATTCAAGGGATCGAGGCGAAGGTGCGCCGGCTGCAGCAGCAGCGTCCGGACCTCTCGAACCAGATCCAGGTCAAGATGGAGCTCCAGGCCGACTGCCTCGCCGGGGTCTGGGGACGGTCCACCGCTCAGCGAAAGATCCTCGAGGAAGGTGATGTGGAGGAAGCCATCCGCGCGGCTGCCGCCATCGGCGACGACCGGATCCAAGAGATGTCCACAGGTCGCGTTCAGCCCGAGGCCTTCACCCATGGCAGCTCGAAGCAGCGCATGCGTTGGTTCCGGACCGGTTTCGAAAGTGGCGACCCTGCCGCCTGCAACACCTTCGACGGCTGAGCATGGACGAGATCGAAGCGATCAAGCACGAGCTCGTCCGTACGGCGCAGCAACTGCTTCGCGTTGGGCTTGTCGAAGGCACCGCGGGCAATCTCTCGGCCCGCCTCCCGAACGGTCACGTCGTCATGAGTCCTTCGTCCCTCGACTACGAAGAGATGGAGGTGAAGGATCTGGCCGTGATCGATCTGGAGGGCAATGTCCTTGAGGGCGATAGACCTCCGACCACCGAAAAGGCTCTTCATCTCGCGTGTTTGCGAGAGCATGAGGACCTGGGAGCCGTGATCCACTCTCACGCCAAGTACGCCACCATGTTTGCCGTCACTCACCAGCCCATTCCATGCGTGATCGAAGAGTTTGACGTCTTCGTGGGAGGCGAAGTCTCGGTGACGGACTACAAGTTGACCGGCTCCGACGAGTTAGGAGACGAAGTCGCCCGACATGTGAAGGATCGCGGCGCGGTCTTGATGGCCAACCATGGCCTGCTCACCGTCGGCAAGGATCTGAAGCAGGCCTACAAAGTCGCATCGCTGGTGGAGCGGACCGCCGAGATCATTTGGGGGGCGCGCGCGCTCGGCCCGTTGGTCCCGCTGCCCCAAGAG
This sequence comes from Phascolosoma agassizii, assembly GCA_035593235.1. NCBI lineage: Eukaryota > Metazoa > Annelida > Sipuncula > Phascolosomatiformes > Phascolosomatidae > Phascolosoma > Phascolosoma agassizii. Next base: position 8,204 of record JAVJHY011521171.1, on the reverse strand, counting down.
ACCCTCGACCGGTTCGCTCCGATCTACAAGTTCATGCGGAGCCACTGAAACCAGGCAGGCGCTGACGGCCCTCGCAAGGGCGAATCAGGCATGCAGCTCAGGAAGTCGATCGGACCAGGGCCGCGCTTGCTCCAATTGGCTGGCGACCCGGAATAGTAGGTCCTCCCGGCCGGTCGCGGCGACCAGCTGCAGCCCTACAGGCAATCCGTCCTCGGTCCAGGCCAGAGGCAGCGACACCGCGGGCTGACCGGTCACGTTGAAGGGCATCGTGAAAAAGGTGTATCGCCCAAGCCGGCCTAACAAGTCTGCAAGGGGCTGCTCGGGCGCCATGTACCCGAGCTTCGCAGGGGGAGCAGCCGCGGTCGGCGTCAAGAGCAGGTCTAGCCCCTGAGCCCAGGGTTGCTGCAACTCCCGGGCCCAGGCGAATGCTTTCTCCTCACCTGCCAGATAAGTCTCGGCCGTCATTCGCTGGCCTGCCTCTGCAAGCAGCGCATTGACGGGCTCCAGCTCGTCGAGGCGGATCGGCTCGGGAAGCTGCTCAGACCAGCGAGCGAGATCCCGTGCCAGACCTGCGGCGATCCAGGGGCCCGGGTCCGTGGCCTCGCCTCCGGGCATCGCGACCTCCTCCACTTTGTGCCCCAGGCTTTCGAGTAGCCGGCCCACATCCCGAACGGCTTCCGCGCATACCGGATCCACCTCGGTGGCAGGGGAAGAAGGTACACAGCCGACGCGAAGGGAACCGGGCGACACGCCGAGTTCTTCCACGAAAGGCCGGGCCGGTGCGGGCGCCGTGTAGGGATCGCCGACAGCGGGCCCGGCGATCGCATCCAGGATGGCCGCGCTATCGCGCACGCTCCGCGTGACCACGTGCTCGTGGGTAAGCGGCCCCCAGTACTGCCCGAAATCCGGCGCGAGAGTTCCTCGCGCTCGGGTCGGTTTCAGGCCGACCAGGCCGCAGAAGCTCGCGGGCACGCGAATCGAACCGCCCATGTCATTCGCGTGACCGGCCGGGGCCAAGCCCGCCGCAACCGCTGCGGCCGACCCCCCGCTCGACCCGCCCGGCGAGTAGGCCGGGTTCCACGGGTTTCTCGTGGCACCGTAGGCGAGAGGCTCGGTGGTCACGGACATGGCGAGTTCAGGGGTGTTCGTCTTCCCGACGAAGACGAAGCCGGCCCGCCTGAAACGGGCCGCAAGTTCCGTGTCGCGATCCGCGACGAAGCCCCGATCCTTGAGCGCTCTCATCCCCAGGTGATAGGGATCCCCGGCCGTGTGGCAGACCGCATCCTTGACCAGGAAGGGAACCCCTCGAAAAGGACCCGCGGGCAGATCGCCGGCCGCGGCCGCTCGGGCCTTCTCGTAGAGAGGATGAATGACTGCGTTCAGTTTCGGGTTCAGGGCATCGATCCGGCGGATCGCCGCCTCGGTCAACTCCGCTGCCGTGACGTCGCCTGAAGCGATCAGCCCGGCCTGAGCGGTTGCATCCAGTCGCGCATATTCGTCGGACATCGTTCCTCCCGAGCGCACCGCAGCGTATCCCAGTTGGCTGCACGGGGCTGGCAGACTCAAGGTTCAGAGGCGAGCATGGACCGCCATGGAAGCCGCCGCCCCGGAACGAGACCCCGCCTTGGAGAAATCCGAGACCGCATCCGAGGCCTTGCGTTCCCAGACAGCTCCGGCCCCGAACCCCGCCTTCCCGGAGTTCCGAGCGAGAGCGCCGTGGTGGGGGCCCGATCTGCAGACGCTCCGAAACTTCCTGCGTCCCCCAGCGCCCATTCGGCCTGTCGCGGCGAGCCGGCGGCTTCACTTTCCGATGCAGGACGGTACCGGTGACGAACTCGTCGGGATCCTCGAGGAACCGACCCGGCCCCTGGCCGAGCGCCCGCTCGTCATCCTGCTTCATGGCCTCAGCGGCTCCGAGGAGAGTGCCTACCTCCTGACTTCCTCCGCCGCGCTCCTCACTCGCGGCTATTCCGTACTGCGGTTGAACCTGCGCGGCGCCGGCCCTTCCCGCAGCCACTGCCGGTTGCAATACCACGCGGGGCGAAGCGAAGACCTAAGGGAGGCATTGGCTCACGTACCCGACGAGTTGGCCCGCCACGGGGTGGCCCTCGTGGGCTTCTCCCTCGGCGGCAACATGCTGCTGAAGTACCTCGGAGAGCAGGCCGCGGACCCGCGAATCCTCTGCGCAGCTTCGATCTCCGCCCCGATCGATCTTGCTGCCGCGTCCGAGCGGTTCCTCGATCGGCGCAACCGCTTCTATCACATGAAGCTGTTGCACAGCATGAAGCAAGAGAGCCTGGGCGAAGGCGCGCAATTGCTCGACGGAGAGGCGGAGCTGATCCGCAAGGCCACCTCGATCCTTGAGTTCGACGAGGGTCTCGTGGCACCGCGCAACGGGTTCGCCAACGCGGCGGCCTACTATGACGCCTGCCACGGACGGCAGTTTCTCATGGGGATCCGCACCCCAACCCTGGTCATCCATGCTCTCGACGATCCGTGGATCCCGGGCAGCGCTTACCTGGACGTGGCGTGGCAGGAAAACCCGAGTCTCCGGCCGCTCCTGCCCCAGGGAGGCGGTCACGTCGGTTTCCACGGGATGGGTTCCCTGACGCCCTGGCACGATCGCAGCCTCGCGATCTGGCTCGAAGCGAACCTCTAAGGGCTGCGCCTCGCTGAGGTGGCCCGCGCTCAGGCCCTCACGGCGTCCGCTGCGCCACCGTCCAACGGGATATTCGCGGCGTTCATGTAGTTGGCCTTCGGACTGCACAGGAACGCCACCAAGGCACCGACCTCTCGAGGCGTACCCACGTACCCGGTCGGATTCGGCATGAACTCTTCGAGCATGAGCTGCTGCACGGATTCCCAATCGGTCGGCAGGCCTCGCTTCTTCGCCCGAGCGGTGAACGTGTCCTTCACTTCCTGAGTCGCCACGATCCCCGGGCTGACGCAGTTCACGGTGATTCCCGTGCGAGCCAGCTCCTTGGCGAGGCTGGCCGTGAGGTTCGGCAGCGTCGCCTTCGAAGCGTAGTAGTGAGGCATGCGCGCTGCAGGCCGAACGGTGCCCACCGTGGCGATGAAGATGACTCTTCCAAAGCCGCGCTCCCGCATCCCGGGCGTCAGGTGCTGGACCATCCGAACCGCAGACAGGACGTTCTTTTGATAGATGTCGACCCAGTCCTCCGAGGCGCTGGTCCAACTCCCAGCTTCGGCGACGCCATAGTTGTTGACGAGCAAATCCACGTCGCCGCACTGTTCCGCGACCTCGGCGGCGCCCACATCAGTTCGAATGTCGCCCGCAACGGCTCGTGCGATGCCACCTGACTCCGTGATCTCGGCGACCACGAGTTCTGCCGCATCGCGCTCGAAGCCGTGCACGAGAACCTCCGCACCCTCTCCAGCCAGGACGTGAGCGATGCCTTGGCCCGTGCCCCGATAGCTCGCGGTGACGAGGGCGACGCGGCCCGTGAGTTCCAGATCCATCGAGCGAAGTCCTCAGGGTGTGAGGACGACCTTCAGGACGTCCTCCGTGCGAGCGGCAAAGATTTCGTAGCCCTTCACGCCTTCGCTGAGCGGCATGCGGTGGGTAATGATCTCGGTGGGGTCCAGGCGACCCTGCTCGATCAAGGGCATCAGACTCTGCACGTGATTCTGAGGCTGGACGATTCCAGCGCGGAAGGTGAGGTTCTTGGCCATCACGCCACTCATGATCGGAATCGCGACTTCGTCATCGGTAATCACGCCGATCACCGAGACCCGACCCCCCGGGCGCACGACATCGATGGCGTCGCGGACGAGCTGGGGAACGCCGATCGCTTCGACCGCCGCGTCGGCACCGACCCCGTGGGTGAGTTCGAGCACTCGCTCCTTCAAGTTCTCCTTGGAGGGATCGACGGGGATGCAGCCCCGCTCACGAGCTCGCTCGAGCCGGGCCTCGTTCAGGTCGACCGCGATCACTGTTGCGGCACCGCGAAGCTGGGAGGCCCTTTGGGCGAAGGTCCCCACCGGCCCGCAGCCGAAGATGACCACCGTGTCACCGAACCCGACCTCGGCGAGTTCCGCACCCATCGTTCCGGTCGGCAAGATGTCGGTCAAGAACAGGACCTGCTCCGTGGTCAACGCGTCGGGAACCTTGAAGAGGTTCGTGTCCGCGAAGGGGACCCGAGCACCCTCCGCCTGCCCGCCCGGCAAGAGCGGGTTGCCGAAAACATTGGTGTAGGGGCCGGCAGCCGCCACCGTGGTGCAGCCGTTGTAGAGATGTCGACTGCAGAAGCCGCAGTGCCCGCATCCGGCGGTGCAGGAAACCACCACGCGATCGCCCTTCTTGAAGCGACTGACTCCCTGGCCGACATCCTGGACCACACCGCCGAACTCGTGCCCCATCGTGAAGCCCGTGATCGGCAGCGAGTCGCCGTGCCACAGGTGCAGGTCGGACCCGCAAATCGCGGTTTTCTCGATCTGAATGATCGCGTCCTGCTCGTGGAGCAACTCCGGATCCGGGACCTCCTCGACGCGAAAATCCTCCTGTCCCTGATAGACGATTCCCCTCATGTCGACTCCTTTGGCGGCTGCGGTGCGGGGCCCAGGTTACCCCGCTTCCCGGGGCCGGCGCCGGCCATCGCCACAGAAGGGGAAGGCGCGATACCCTCCGGCGGCCATGACCGAATCCCTTCCCTCGAATACACCTGTCCTGGTCGGAATCTCCCAGGTCGAACAACGCATCGATGATTTCAAGGCGGCCCGCGAACCCCTCGAACTGATGATCGAAGCCGTGGAGAACGCCGCAGAGGATGCGGGCAGCCGAGAGCTGCTGCGCCGCGCGGATGTCGTGCGCGTGAGCCGCGGCGTGTGGCCCTACAGCAACCCGGGCCGGGCCATCGCCGAGCGGATCGGCTGCCCAACCGCTCGCACGGCGATGACTCATTACGGTGGAAACTTCGTCCAGAGCGCCGTCAATCAGACGGCCAGAGAAATCCGCGATGGCCTGATGGAGATCGCGGTCATCACGGGCGCGGAGTGCGGGCGAACCTGGGCTCGCGCCCGCCGCGCGGGCGAACGAACCCAGTGGAGCGAACTTCCCGGCGAGCCCGACGAATGGATCGGGAAGGATTCGCCGACCGCCCACAAGGCCGAGCTGGCCCGCAACATCAAACGGCCCATCCAGATGTACCCGATCTTCGAGAACGCGTTGCGCTACGCACGGGGCGAAGACATCGAGACCCACCAGCGACGCATCTCGGAACTCTGGGCGAGCTTCAACGCCGTGGCTTGTGCCAACCCTCACGCGTGGATTCGTCAGCCGATGACAGCAGAGCAGATCCGCACGCCCTCGGACTCGAACCGGATGATCAGCTTCCCATATCCGAAGCTCATGAACTCCAACAGCAACGTCGATCAGGGCGCCGCGCTGATCCTCTGCTCTCTGGAGCGCGCGAAGGCACTCGGCGTTCCCGAGGAAAAGTTCGTCTTTCCCCATGTGGGAACCGATGCCCGTGACACGGCGGCCGTGTCCCATCGCCATTCGCTCTCGGAGTCACCCGCGATCCGCCATGCGGGACGCAAGGCCCTAGAACTCGCCCAAGTCGCGCCGGAAGACCTCGACTTCGTCGACGTCTACAGCTGCTTCCCCGCCGCCGTGCAAGTCGCAGCGCGCGAGATCGGCCTTCCTGAAGACCGGCCGTTGACGGTAACCGGCGGTTTGACCTTTGGCGGCGGCCCGATGAACAACTACGTCATGCATGGGATCGCCCGCATGGCAGAGCTCCTACGCGAGAAACCCGGGGCCAAGGGCCTCTGCACGGCCAACGGTGGCTTCTTGACCAAGCACGCTTTCGGGGTCTACTCGACCGCACCGCCGGAGCAGCCCTTCCAACACCAAGACCTGCAAGCGGAAGTCGACGCGCTGCCGACGGTAGAATCGGTGACAGAGTGGGACGGCGAAGCCACGATCGAGAGCTACACGGTGATGTTCGATGAGAACGGAGCCGCCATCGGCCATGCCGCCTGCCGCCTAGACGATGGGCGCCGCACCTGGGCGAACACCAGTGACCGGGACGTGGCGACGGCCATGACCCAGCAAGAGTTCTGCGGGCGCGGCTGTCGCATCGACGGCCAAGGCGAATTCCGCATCACCCACTAGTCCACCCGAGGCCCGCGCCAAGGTAGGACGCTGAGGAGATCCCATGGATCTGGGAAAGATTGGAATCTGGTATTTCACAGAGATGATGACGGCGACCCAGGCGGGTGAGTTCGCGAGCCGTCTGGAGAGCCTCGGTTACGCGGCGCTCTGGCTGCCCGAAACGATGGGACGCAACCCTTTCGCCCATGCGGGTTACCTCTTCACCCAAACCGAGCAGCTAGTGATTGCGACGGGGATCGCGAACATCTACCACCGCCATCCTGGCATGACGAAGCAGTCCCAATACACCCTCGCCGAACAAAGTGGGGATCGCTTCCTGCTGGGGCTCGGTGTCTCTCATGCGCCTCTGGTCTCCGGCGCCCGGGGCCTCGAGTACGGCAAGCCGGTCACCACCATGCGCCAATACCTCGAAGGGATGGAGGCCTCTCCGTATGCGGCGATCCCGCCGGCCACGACGCCGAAGACGGTGATTGCCGCGCTCGGGCCGAAGATGCTCGGTCTTGCAGGCGAGAAGGCCGACGGCGCCCACCCCTACTGGACGACCCCGGAGCACACGGCCCAAGCCCGGGAGATCCTCGGTCCGGACAAGATGCTCTGTGTCGAGCAGAAGGTTTGTTTGGAGACTGATCCCAGCAAAGCCCGCGAGGCCGGCCGGGCCGCCCTGGCGATGTATGCCGGGCTGCCGAACTACGCGAACAACTGGAAGCGGCTGGGCTTCACCGAAGCCGACATCGAGAACGGCGGAAGCGACAAGCTGATCGACGGGCTCGTCGCATGGGGTGACGAGAAGGTGATTCGGGATCGAATCGCGGCTCATCAGGACGCGGGCGCGACCCATGTCTGCATCCAGCCCTTGAAGGCAGGGGGTGCGCCGGGCGAGGTCGACTGGACGGTTCTGGAGGCCCTGGCGCCGAACGCGTAGAATCCCTCGACGTGATCATCATCGGCCTCACGGGAGGCATCGCATCCGGCAAATCCACGGCGGCCCGCAAACTGGGCGAGCTTGGCGCCCGCGTGATCGATGCCGACAAGCTTGGACACCGCGCCTACGAGCCGGGGACGGGCGCTTATCGCAACGTGGTGCGCGCCTTCGGCGACGACGTCGTGGCGCCGGACGGCAGCATCGACCGAAAGGTGCTCGGATCCAAGGTCTTTGGGAAGCCCGAAGAGTTGGACCGATTGACCGGGATCGTGTGGCCGGAAATTCGTCGATTGGCAGAGCTGGATTTGGCCGCGATTCGAAAGGCCACCCCGGATGCGGTGGTCGTACTCGAAGCCGCGGTTCTCTTCGAGGCGGGCTGGGAAGACTTGGTTGATGAAGTCTGGGTCGTCTTCGTGGATCCAGAAACGGCCGTCGAACGGGCCGTCGCTCGTGGCGGACTCGACGCCGACGCCGTGCGCGCACGCATCGCCGCTCAGCTCAGCAACGACGAACGGAAAGCGCGAGCGGATCGGGCCCTCGACAACACCCGTGACGAGGCCGCCTTGGACCAGATCCTCGACGAGGCGTGGTCCGCGCTCAAGGCACGGACATGATTCTCGATCTCCATTCTCACTCCATCAAGTCGGACGACGGCCGCGCCAAGGTCGCCAACTACTGCCAGTGGATCCGCAAGAAGGAAGTCCCGATCGACGGCTTCGTACTCACCGAGCATCGACAGTTCGACCATGAATCCGACTACAGCGATCTCGCCGGGGAGTACGGGATCGTGATCCTGAAGGGCAGCGAGGTTGAAACCAACTACGGCCATGTCCTGGTCTTCGGCGTCACCGACGCGCTGACCGCCGCCTTCGACTTCTCCGACATCCGGCTCCCCTTGGCCAAGGTGCTCGAAGAGAGCGAGCGACACGGCGCCGTAGCCGTGCCCTGTCATCCCGGCCGAACTCGGGTGGGGATGTGTGCCCACGTGGAAGAACTCGGCATTCCGGGAGGTGTGAGAATCGTCGAGACCTTCAACGGAGGCAGCCGGGGCAGCGAAGACGAGGCGGCCGCCGCCTTGGCCGAGAGTTCGACCGCCTCGGGCTCGCGTTCAACGTAATGGGTGCTTCGGGAGAGTTGAAGACACCG
>JAVJHY011521060.1:0-12284 GCA_035593235.1 Phascolosoma agassizii | reverse complement strand
GTCACTCCATCGACACTTAACAACTGATAGCACAGACTCTTTTCACACGTGAGATGCTGTTCTACTGTTTTTGGCCGGCTTGGAGCCAACTTATCCTCATTCACGACCCACCCACCCTTTTTGGACGTGCCGCCTACATCAAGGGAAAATCCTTCAGGAACCTGATTCAATGTTGATTTATCAAATTGCCACTCTTGAAATACAGGGGCAACGGTCATATGAGAGGGCTTCGGAAGCTCTTGCGGTTCATCGCCGGCCAATACTCCCAGAGGGGAGCCCACAAGGCACGAACTGAGAACTAGGCACACCATCGGCATAGTAGAAGCTTTAGTCACCCGCATTAAATGATCTCGACATGCATTGTTTCTATCAGCATTACTGCCACCACGATGTAATATACTCAATGTCATAACTTTTCCTACCCTGTTGAATAATTTATAAAATGCCGGGTCTCCTTAAAAGGAATGAAATAATACGCATTCTCTGAGGACGGCGACAACCCCTTTCTCTCTATAAAGGCTTCAAAACAATAAAAGAAAAAAGCCATTCTTTAGGGTAAACCTTCGACAGGCATGAGAGCAAATTGTTCACAAATTGCCCTCATTCACCCGTCTTTGGTAGCTTTGGTTATGCCAATGTATACGAGCAAATATGTCCTTGCGTCTTTGACGATATTGTTATGGTCTCTCACCGTATCAGGTCAAAGCTGGAGTCAATCGACAGGCAGGGGGACTGATTCTGTAGCAGCAGAAGATGCAGTCCCCGAAAAGCTCCTCCCGACCGATTCAGTCATCACACTGACGATGCATGATGCCGTTATGCAAGCTCTTGAGCATAATGTAGATATTCAAGTGAGTCGACATACGAGAGATGCCCAGCTCACCAATATCACCTTCGAACAAGCCAAATTTGACCCAACTATTCAACTCGGCGGGCGTTACGACCGTACAGTTGTACCCTTGAACCGGCCTGTGTTTGGATTTGGTGGAGTCACCGCCGGCAACGACCCCGACAACTTTGACCAAAACGACACCCGGTTTAACGTCGGCTACTCCCAACGTCTGCTCACAGGAGGCTCGTACGGTCTTACGTTTGATACCAATCGTAATTCCGTGGCAGGCAGAACCGGCTTTCTGTTTAATCCTTCATATGGCAGCAACCTGTCAATCAGTTTGACACAACCCCTACTTCGCAACTTAGGTCAAACCGTCAACACGACCTTAATCACAGTCGCTCGCAATGTAGCCGCTGTCGAGCAGCTACTCTTGAGCCAACAAATTCTTTCGGTCATTTCCCAAGTTGAACAAACATATTGGGAACTCGTATTTGCAAGAGAAAACTTAAAAGTCGCACATGCCACGTTAAAAGCGGCTGAGGAACTCTTGGCGAGTAATCGCGAAAAAGTGAAGGCTGGAATCTTGGCTGAAGTGGAAGTCTTACAGGCACAGGCAGGCATGGCGAGCCGAATCGAACAGATCTTGCTGGCACAAAAAACAGTGGAAGACCAGGAAGACCAATTGCGGCTCTTACTCAGTCCGTCCGAAATAGCCCTGACGCAAACGACACCGCTCATTCCTCTGGATCAACCCATTCAAGATCGCTCAGAACTTGCGTTACGAAGCAACATTGATCAAGCCCTTGAACAGCGCCCCGAAGTGCTTCAGGCAAAGAAAAACGTGAACATTTCACAAACTCAGACCCAATTTGCTAAAAATCAACTGTTGCCCGACTTGTCCCTGCAAGCTGGACTGGGCCTCGCAGGTTTGGGAAACAGCGCCACCGACACTTGGGATCGCCTGGGCAGCACAGATTTCTATAACATGGGCGGGGGATTGGTCTTAAGTTATCCTCTAGGCAACCGCGCAGCAGAAAGTGAGCACCAGCGGCGGATACTGGAAACCCACAAGCAACAGGCTTCGCTGCTACGCATCCGCCAACAAATTATATTGGATGTCAAAGAAGCCATTCGCCAAGTGAATACCAACTACAAACGTATTCGCACCAACCAAGCCTCTCGTCGCCTCTCCGACAAGCAACTCAAAGCGGAACAAGAACGTCTCCAGCTTGGTCTCAGTACCACGCGAGTGATCTTAGAATTTCAACGAGATTTACAAGCTGCGCAAGGGCAAGAACTTCGTGCCATCCTCGACTACAATCAATCTCTCTCTCACCTTCGCTTCGTCACTGCTTCCACATTGAATTATTACAACATCGAAGTTCAGTAGATTTTTATTATGAGAAATTACGTTAAACCAAGAAATCGACAATAAAAATCCTTATCGCAAGGACAAAGAGCTCAACTGATGAATACACTTCCGTTCTGATAAGTTCAGGGAAGCAAGGAGTTGCGAATTAAACATATTCATAGGTGTTTTCTATCTAGAATTATGCTGCCATAAAGGGTTCCTCCTCTAGTGGCAAACTCATTCCCTGATCGAGAGCCAATAAATATAAATCGTAGCTTTTTTCAATTACACGCCTGATTTTATTGATATTTTCTTTACTTGGGTCATCACCTAACAATTTGTAAATAATTCCCAAGGCCTCCACGGGATGAAGATCATCATATGCCGCATGGGCCTGTATCCATTTCATCGCTTTTTTTTGTTCACCTTCATTAAAAAGCAAGCGATACTCCTCACTTTCCCAGACTATTTCTGACCAATCTCCCGTAACACCTTCAATGGCAAAATTTGTTGCCGCCATCCCTTCTGCCAAGGTGCCTGATTCACATATATGCCAACACCAGTCTGTTATGGCCGTCAACGCGGCGGGGCGCTGAACACCAAAAAGTTTGGCACGTGATATCCCCGAACACTCTGCCCAATCTCGATACCATTCCGCATGTCGTTGTTCTATCCTAAGATTTTTTATAAGCCATCCCCGTGCAGCATTCAAATTTGAATTTGAGCCATATGAGCACTTTAAGAGATTCAAGGCTAAAAATGGGGAAATCGTTCAATGAGCGGCCAGAATCCACAGGGCAAAGTATGATGCCTGGATTGAGAGATTGTCCCGTCTGCAAATCGCTTTCATGCTTCATGCTCTGCCACAGCTTGAGCCTTGGGTCTTGTGTCTTCTACTACTTCTGTAAGCCAAGATGGAAACTGATTTGTTGCTAGGGCAGCGTCGACAGATTTTGGCATGACACACTCCTTTTTTGGTATTTCATGTGTAACTGGGTGCAAATACCATAAAAAGCAATATGTATGCCCATGCCTAATAATCCTAGAATCCTAGATTTTTTCTTGGGGGTCCATCAAAACATCACTATTTATCACTCAAATACCCCTGTGAGGTTTTCTCACGATACAATCGAAGATGTAATAGAATTCCAGAAAAGTGTTCCTAAAATATACAGAATGTATATTCTTATATAAAAATTTCACTTCATAGGAACCCATCTAAACGGGCCGAAGCGAATGATGCCTATTGTTGAGATATTTAACAGGTTCAGGCGCCTATGAAATAATTAGAGATGAACTGGAGTCTAGAAAAGAAAGTGGGGAAATCGCTGAGATCCTACAAAAGACTTGCCCCTTGAGAGATCCTGACAAGCAATCAGCCAAGCTATTCCGTCAGGCAATTCTCCTTCAAGCCAGGACATTCAAAAAGACAAGGCAATGAATGAATTGGAAAATCCCACGAGACAGTTAGCGCGGGAACAAGGTTCTCTTCTCAAACTGGACGGAGAAACACATTTTCGGCCTCGTGGACCAAACACTAGAATCTTAGTAAGCAAAACAATTCGCCCACTAAATGAGCACGGTGCGTTCCCAGAAGCTTCAGTTACCTGGTACCATAGAGTTCTAGTGCGACAATACTCTATATTTGGATTCAACACATGGCACGAAATTTTTCGCTCACGGGCTTTATCCTCCTTGTTGCCTTGGGCATTGGGTTATATGCCTATCTTCCCGACCGTCAATCGAATTCCTCTGAACAGCACACCCCGGATACCGTGGAAGTCGTGCGTCGTTCATTGCAAACACGAGTATCGGAAACCGGAACGATCCAGCCTTTACAAACGATTGAAATAAAATCACAATTTTCTGGCGAAATCGCCGAATTGTTTGTCTCAAGCGGACAGGCCATCAAAAAAGACCAACTGCTGGCGGTTATTCGACAAGAATCAAGCCAAGCCCGCCAAGTAGCCCAGCTTCGAGCCTCGATTCAGGAAGAACGCTTAAACGTGAAGACCGCCCAACGAGAATGGGGCCGCTCCCAGTCCTTATTTAAGAAAGGATTCATTGCGCAACGCGCCTTAGAGACCTCAGAGCATGAGTATCAACAAGCGCTTGTGCGCTTTGAGCTCGCTGAGCGGCAACTACTTCTTGCCTTAGGTGGGAATAAAACCCTGTTCAAACGATATCAAAAGAGTTCTACGCAGAGCACTCGACCGGAAGAATTCCGAGTTCTTTCTCCAACAGATGGGACCATATTGGAAATTCTTGTAAATGCCGGCGAGATTATCACTTCGGGCACGGCGACATTCGGAGGTGGGACAATCCTCATGGAACTCGCCGATCTTTCTCATATGATTGTCAAAGCCAACATCAACGAAGTAAATATCCCACAAGTGACGGTAAACCAAGAGGTAGATATCCGTTTAGATGCCCTACCCGGCCAATCTTTTCAGGGTAGGGTCACAGAGATCGCGACACAAGGTGTGAAAACAGAAAACATTGTTACCTATGAAGTGACTATCGCTATTGACAAACCACATAAGGTCCTCAAGCCGATGCTCACCGCCAATATCGACATTGTCACCAAACAGTTGGAGGATGTCCTCACGATTCCTTTGGAAGCCCTTCGTGTCGAAAACGGCGACGACGTGGTGGAGATATTAATTGATGAATCCCCTCAAGTTAGGAAGGTTGGAATCGCCCTTCGGACCGACACGCAGGCCGTGATCACACGAGGGATTCAAGAACATGATCAAGTAATCATTCCTTCATTTCAGGCTAACGAGGCCCCCCACTAAAGTGGAGAGTCCGTAATGACACTGATCACTTTACGTAATATTCTCAAAGTCTATAGGACAGGGGATGTCGAAGTTCCGGCTCTCATCAACCTCACCCTTAACATTAAGCAAGGGGAATTCGTCGCAATTATTGGACAGTCCGGAAGTGGTAAAACCACCCTCTTGGATATTCTTGGATGTTTAAGCCATCCTACGAGCGGAGAGTATTGGCTGGATGAAGATAACGTCAACAAACTCCCAGATTCCCAGTTGACCAGCATACGCAACAAAAAAATCGGGTTCATATTTCAACAGTTTCATTTATTACCTCGAAAAACCGCACTAGAAAATGTTCAACTTCCGATGATGTACGCCAGGACCCCGCGAGCTATCCAACACGACCGAGCCAAAGAATTATTGACGATGGTCGGACTTAAAGACCGCCTGTATCATTACAGCAATCAGTTATCGGGAGGGCAACAACAACGCGTGGCTATTGCGAGGGCACTGGCGAACAATCCTGCTCTTCTGCTTGCAGACGAACCGACCGGAAACTTAGATAGCCAGTCAGGGAGCGATATCTTGAACGTATTTGAACAACTTCACCAACAAGGACAGACCATCATCATCATTACCCACGACCCACTTATTGCGCAACGAGCCGAACGCTGCATTACCCTGCTCGATGGAAAAGTTGTGTCTGATGAGGTGCTACATCCATCAGTAGCAATAAAGGCTTTATAGTACCCTTACTGATGTTACTTGCCATCATTCACGACGCCTTCAAAAATCTTTCTGAAAATTTATTGCGCTCAGGTCTTACCATGTTAGGTGTCATCATTGGTGTGGCCTCTGTCATTGCAATGATCGCCATCGTCGAGGGAGGACAAGTCTGGATCGTCAATTCTATTGAGCGATTAGGAACTAATTTGCTGTTTGTCTGGAAAAAACGTCTTACGGTGGAAGAACGCCGATTGTATGCTGGGAGAAATATTAAGCTCAAATATGACGATGCTTTGGCCATCAGGCAGAAGTTCCCTGAACTAACTGTTGCTCCTGTTGATTTTTTTGATGGTCAAGTGAAGGCGGGAGATCGTGATTTTAGTGGAAAAATTCATGGAACATCTCCTGAGTACAGTGAAATGAGGAATTTTTCTCCTGCGAGGGGACGATTTATTTCAACGGTGGACCTTCAGGAATGGCGGCGGTCTGTGGTCTTAGGGAGTACGGTCGCGAAGGTTTTATTTGGCATGGAATCCCCCATCGGCAAAGAGGTGAAAGTCTTTCTGCGTCTCAAAAACAGAAAAAGTATTAATTCTATAAAGAAAAATCGTGATTCAAAAAAGAAAAATCCTGATTCAATAAGAGAGAAAAAGAAAGAACAGCGGCCTGTTGGCGAATATCGGTTTGTCGTCATTGGAGTCATGGAAACGAAAGGTGAAAGCCAAGGGAAAGCCTGGGATGAAATGATCTTCATTCCTGCCACAACGATGATCCGATATTTCATAGGAACTGACAGGATTGGTTCTTTGCTCATTTATGTTCCAGACCGAAACCGAATGGATGAATTTTCCCAAAAACTGCATCAGTTCCTTGTTCAACGCCATGACGGCGTCGATGATTTCCGAATCCGTAATCAGGGAGAATTTTTGAGTGCAGTGGATCAAACCCTCTGGACATTTAGGATTGTTTTAGGAGGAATTGCCTTTGTTGCGCTCCTTGTAGGAGGCGTAGGAATCATGAATATTATGCTGGTGACCGTCACGGAACGCACTCGAGAAATTGGATTGAGAAAGGCTATTGGGGCAAGACGTGAAGATATCCTTCTACAATTTTTAATTGAATCTACTACAATAAGCATCATTGGGGGGGGGCTTGGAATTATTCTCGGTATATTTGCCGCTTATGGTTTCGGGAACTTGGTAGCCCAAGCCATGCCCGGGGGAGGAGATTGGGGAGCGGTGATTGAACCGCCGGCCATACTTATCGCCTTTACCTTCGCTGTCGGGGTAGGGATTCTCTTCGGCCTGTTTCCTGCCATAAAAGCCTCAAAACTCGACCCGGCTGAAGCCCTGCGCTATCAATAAGCCTATACAACTCTCACATCGATAGTACTATTATCTGTGGCTCCAAACTCAGAACGAGCAGCTGGTCTTGCTGTTCTTCCGATTGTCTGCACAGTGGGCTTTTACGTCCTTCCGCTGAATTGGCAATCGAACAGCTCCATTCAATTCATCCCGCAGATTAGTGCCTACCTGGCCTTAGGATTGTGGGCCTATTATAACGTTGATTGCGTCGCAAAGCTTGGGCTTCAAGCCTACAAAATTGCCGGTGGGATAAAATGGGGGACTCTCACGGGAATCATCCTGGGAAGCTTCAATGCGTTCGTCATCCTATACATCGCTCCGGCTTTGGGTGGGAACATTCTACTTCTTCGTGATACTCCCCATGCCCAGATTCCCGCTTGGGTCATGATGCCGTGGTTTATCATCTGTATCGCCTGCGCTGTCGAACTGAATTTTCGAGGATTTCTTTTAGGACGATTAGTCACTCTTTGCACAACAACCCTACATCCACGCCAGCTTTCCCCTAAAAGACCACAGAAATTTTGGGTACTCTTCCCAGTACTCCTATCCGCCATTACTTTTTCATTTGATCCGTTTATGGTGGCCACGTTTGGCTTCCTCCATTGGATCGCGGTCTGGGATGGACTGATATGGGGATGGATGTGGATACGGATGACCAATATCTACGCGGTCATAACCGCCCATGCCATTGAAGTCATCATCCTCTACCTCGTGATTCGGACCGAACTCCTCTAACCCCATTTTGTCCGACATAGTCGTTCGATTACAATCAGGCAGAAGAAGTCAGCAGAAAACATCTCATCGTGATGGTTAAGTAACGACTTCATCACGACGAAATTACCAGGAGCCCTCATGACAGAATTGGCAAAATACGTGTTGTACTTTTTTATCGGTGGAACCTTGGTCAGTGTGTCAACGTACTTGGGAAGCCATGGGAAAGGATTTGTGGCAGCATTAGCTAGCACCTTACCCGTCATTAGCGGCGTCACCTTTATCCTCGTCTATCTCAATGCTGGGGATTCGCCTACCGTCTCCTTCGCCAAAAACTTGATTTGGCTCTCACCTCCATGGTTTGTCTATGTCGGCACCATGATTGCTGTTGTGCCGAAATTAGGATTTTGGCCGGCCTACGCACTCGCCATTGGGCTCTACATCGTGGGAGTCGGCATCACACACCTCTTCGTTCATTAATCAACAGAGAAAAGCTCATACACAACATGGGCGAAAGGTTTCGATCATGACAGATTTCATCAAACCGAGCATACATGCCTTTTTGGTCTGCGATACCATTATCATTGATAGCCTGACTGGCAAAAAAAGTATCATTGGCGCCTTTACCCATCTTTGGGCCAAAACGTTTCCGTGCCAACATCCTCAAGTCGGCGTGTACTTTTCCTTGAGTGATGCCGAAGGCCAATATGCCTTTGATATTCAACTCGTCTACCTCGACCAGGATCAAATGGTAGGAAAGGGCACACTCCCACCTCTTGAGATTCACAATCGTCTGGCCACACACGATTTCGGAGTCAACATCCCCTATTTAGTCTTTCCAGGTCCAGGGAAATATGAATTTCGTCTCTATGCCGAGGGCAACTTTATTACCCAAAAAGACTTCCAAGTCATTCAACAAGAGACGACAGAAAAACCCCAAACATAATACTTTGACGACTTAGGACCAGCCAAGGAAAAAGCCTCCCGTCATTTCATCTGAGCCATCGTGCCTTTCGGAAATTCGACCGTTGAAAAGGCCGTGAATATAGCCCTCAAAAAAACAGGGGACGAGGCTATGATCAATGTCTCAAAGACAAGCAGCCTCTACGAATTTATCCTCTGCTATTTCGTGAGTGTTGAATAATAATAATTTCCAAGGGCAAAGAAGCCAATAGCCACGGTCAAGAACAGAGGGCTCGAGTCGGTTCAAAAAAGTCCGTCCAGCAAGGCCGCAGCTAATTTAACGCGCGGAGCGTACACTTTGTACGTGAGCACAGGAAATTGGTGACCTGCCTGCGCGAAGGCAGGGAACGCTGCTGGCGGATTTTTTCAACAAATCCATCATGTCTCGTCCTTCTCATGTATAACCGAGCAGGAACCCCCATTAAATTCAAATAGTGACTCTCATTGGCTCCATTCATCCGGATGATGAATGGAGCCTGACTTCGCGTCTCTCTCTACCCTAGACATTTCGTATCTCCGTCCCTCAACACGTGCGCTTTCTGTGTTCAGCAGAATGCACACTACTCAGCAATAACCCACACGAAGAAGCCACGGTTACTGTTGAAAACGAAATCACCTCTTTGAAAGTTTTCAACTTTTTCTCCCCTTCACCGAAGAACTACCCTAATTGGTCAATGACCACTCGAATCTCGAGAATTGAATAGCTACCCCAAGCAAGGAGAGCGACATGAATAGACATCTTTGTTCTCACCAGAAATATACAATCAGCATGTTCCTCACTCTCATATTGCTCTTGGCTCTACCTGTAATCACAAACAGCCAGGTAGCAAAGAATGGATATAACAATAGTCTTATTTACAAGATTCAATCGGACACAAACACTGTATACCTCATGGGGTCCATCCACGCTTTAGCAGAAGAATATTATCCATTAACGAGAGCGTTTTCGTATGCCTATTACAATTCACAGAAAGTAATCTTTGAAATCGATCCGGACATTCTCTTTTCTCCAAATAACATGAAAAAAAGAGAAAAATTCTATACCCTCGAAGACGGTAAAACCCTGAAGTCGGTCCTTTCCCCCAAAGCCTATTCACTTCTGAAAAAGCACATTAAGTCTATAGGCCTCGATATAAACGAAGTTAACAAATACAAACCCTGGGCTCTCCTCCTATCCTTGGGAAAAAAATCTTTATCATCCCTTGAGTTTCGAAGTGATCTAGGGGTTGATAATTATTTTTATCGCTTAGCAAAAGATGCCGGCAAACCGACCGGGGGACTGGAAACATCAGAGGATCAGTGGAATGTCTTCGATAAACTCACGTTCAAAGAACAGGGCAAGCTCATTATTGATGCGTATACTTCTAAAAGCCCTGAAGAAGAAAAAAGAGAATTTCTGACGTTAGTGAAAAACTGGCATCAAGGAAATCTTGCTGGACTAGAACGCGATGTTGTAAAAGGCAAAAAGCATCCAAATCTCCACAAAGCCCTCTTGGAAGATCGCAATCGAAACTGGATCCCCCAAATTGAGGGGTTTCTCAAAGAAGATAAAAATGTTCTCGTCATCGTGGGAGCTGCGCACCTAGCCGGAGAATATGGACTCCTCAACCTACTAACTGAAAAGGGCTACGAACTTGGACGATATTCCTTCGTCATGCCCTAATCTGCACCCCATCTACGATCAGGCTCACTCACGATAAGCTTCTACCACACCCTTCCGGGCCATCCAATCAATCACTACTGGGAAGCATAACTTTACCCATCGTCCCACTTTTCCTCTGAGTGATGTCACAACAAAGCGTTTGCGCTGAGTCATCGCTTTGAGAATAATGTCGGCGCAAGCTTCCGCACTTAAAAAGGAATCATGATCCTGAAGGTGTCGGCATAACGGTTTCCCGTCGGCCCCCAAACTCCGTGCATGTATTTCAGACTGCACAAAATCTGGCGCAACGATAGTCACACTGACTCCCGTTCCCGTGAGTTCAATACGCAACGACTCAAAAAATCCATTCATCGCATGTTTGCTGGCACAATACGCCGCATGAGATGGAACGCCAGTCAAACTAGCCACGCTGGAGATCGCCACTATTCGACCTCGAGTTTGCTTGAGAAACGGTAAGGCAAATTCCGTACAATACATACTTCCCAATAAGTTCACGTCGATGATGCGTTTCATGCGAGACACATCTTGAACATCCTCGACGGTCGCCCACATCGACATACCGGCGTTATTCACCAACACATCGACTTTGTTGAATGTGGCAATGGCACGCTGAACCATCTCTTCACAGGCCTGAGGATCAGCGACATCCATTGGCACCATCAGTGTGGTCGCGCCCAAACCTTCACATATTTCGGCTACTTCCTTTAATCGAGAGTGATCTCTAGCAACCAAGACCAACTTCGGAGATCGAGGCGCCAACGCATAGGCCAAAGCCTTACCAATACCAGCAGAGGCCCCTGTAAGAATAATGACCTGATGTTCCCATTGATTTGTCATCACTGTTCCTGAATCTTTTAATAAATGATTCATACTGTTACAATTTTGCGTAAGGGTAACATGGGCGTCACCGGCATTAAAATATGCTGCCCCTAACGGTCTAGTCTCTCTCGACAGCGAGTCGTCATTTTTTTCACGAAAGCCATCAACGAAACCATGATCAGCACCACGCAAGCTTTCCCGCAGTTTCAACTTGATCTGCCGCAATGGATAACCGACTTTCTTCAACAACAGGCCACCACATTCCCCACGCCCGAGGCACGGATGGACCTTGTGACCACATTGTCCCAACTGAATATTGAACAAGGCACTGGTGGTCCATTTGGTGCAGGGATATTTCGAGCAGATACTCATCAATTAGTGGCACCGGGCGTGAACCTCGTCATGTCTTCCCACAGTTCCATGACCCATGCGGAAATTGTGGCCATCATGATGGCTCAGCAAATACTTGGATCTCATGATCTAGGCGCCACCGGACTCCCCCCTCATGAATTAGTTACGAGCTGTGAACCCTGTGCGATGTGCCTCGGAGCAACGTGTTGGTCAGGCGTTCGCCATCTAGTCTGTGGAGCAAGGGGATGTGATGCGGAAACCATTGGATTTGATGAAGGCCCTAAACCTCAGGACTGGATAACACCCCTTGAACAGCGTGGGATAACAGTCACTGTCAATATCAGTCGACAAAAAGCCACTCAAGTCTTGCGAAATTATGTCGAACAAGGCGGAGAAGTGTATAACAGCAGGCAAGGAACCAAAGAACAGTCTGATTAAGGAGAACCACCCATGCCATCAACCTCTAGACGCAAGACCGGATCGCCTCAACCCATCACGCTCGCGATAGATATTGGAGGGTCAGGGATCAAGGGGATTCTTCTCAATCCGACCGGTCAACCGATCGGCGAACGCAATCGTATTCCCACTCCACAACCGGCGACTCCAAAAGCTGTACTCGCGAGCATTACAGAACTCGTGAAAGGAATGGAAACATTTGATCGCGTGTCAGTGGGATTTCCTGGTGTCATTCAGTTAGGGAAGGTGAAAACCGCACCAAACCTCGATC
>JAVJHY011520950.1:0-11828 GCA_035593235.1 Phascolosoma agassizii | reverse complement strand
AAGTTTAGGGTGGCTGATCGTTTGCTGACGAACGAATGTCGTCGCAATGGCACGGCCTAGGGCGTAGGCTAAGTTGGCATCAAGCTGCTTTGGATACACGCCACGAATATCATAAGCCCGAAAAACATCTGCAGGAAATAGCATGGAAAATTATTGAAGAAAGTAAGCCGACTCACTGTCGTACTTACGACAGAAGGGACAATGTAGGTTTTCAATAACAATGTGCTGATCAAAGTCAGTGCTGTGCTGGGCTTTTAAGGTATGTCCGCACTCCGGGCACATCGTTTCTTCATTGATGGCGTCACAGCGGCGCATGTCCATGTAACGTGATATATAGTCCTCATACATACAGTGACCATTATATCAGCGCCACGATCAGGGTCAAGCACCTGTCAGTCAATGTTATGTCTCAGTTTGTGCGGGTCCTGCCTTCGTCTGCCCCATTTGTTCGTGGGGGCTCACAAACGGGGCGCCCCGACTCCGGCACCCACTCAAGTTGAGACATAACATTAATCTATCAATAGAATTAAGCGCAGAGTCGCTTCTTTAGTTGGATCTTTATAAGTTACTGATACTTGCTCACCTGTAAGAAAAATATCTATTGTTACAGCTATAATGGAAATACCTTGATCAGCTTCTGTAGCAGGGACTTCAGTGGCAATAGCAGAAAAATTTCTTATATCAGAGTCAGCACCTTCACTGGATGTGCCGAGCTGATAAAACCCACCTACTTGAACATATTCAACTGTTTCTGTAACCACTCTTTTCAGGCAAATGCCTGCATTTGTGACGGGAAATGCCATGCCGTTTTTGTTATATTCTGCCTCTATGATATGTGTCGCGGCAATGTCACATTCTTCAATTTGTGTAAGATCAGCAAACGCTGCGGGCACTAATAAAAAACTAAGTAATAGTAATGTTAATTGTTTAATCATTTTATTCTCCAAATTATTTTTAACTAAAATTAACCAAAGCAAACCGCGTACCACTTATACTCTTTCACCTCTACCCCCAGCTTGAGTGGGTGCCGGAGTCGGGGCGCCCCGCTTGTGAGCCCCCACGAACAAATGGGGCAGACGAAGGCGGGACCCACTAGCCACAATCTATACCCAACATGTCACAGCGTGCCACTTATGCACAGGTGCAAAGCCAGTATTCATAGCATCAAGAGCCCCAAGTAACTGATATTCAAATATATTTCTAAAACTCGTCGTTTATCTAGACTCGTTTCTAATAGAAAAGCTAACCATGACTCTATACTGCTGTTTTCATTTGATTTGCCTGACCATAAAAAAAGGTTGCGTGCTGTGTGCTGACTAATCGCACTGGAGGTAGGGATGGCTAATCCAATTTGTTGATGTTTAATCGCTTGTCCGATCAAACCAAAATTAAAACCTAAACGCTGAGGAAATAACTGATCTTCGGCTGCAATCACAGCTAATGGAACACTATTTGAAATTTCTTCTAGATTTTTCCACTCGAAGTCGATGAGAGTAGCTGGCTGAGATATTTTATGACTTAGCATAAAAGAGCTAAAGGGTGGGTTTATCCAG
The DNA here is from genome assembly GCA_035593235.1 of Phascolosoma agassizii. Taxonomy (NCBI): domain Eukaryota; kingdom Metazoa; phylum Annelida; class Sipuncula; order Phascolosomatiformes; family Phascolosomatidae; genus Phascolosoma; species Phascolosoma agassizii. The sequence goes on along the minus strand of JAVJHY011520950.1, from coordinate 10,275 downwards.
TTCAAGCTATGAATGATGATGACAGGAATAATAAAAAGGCAAAAAACAATAATAGAGACAAAGTTAATTAACCATGAATATATGTCTGATGCGAGTTTTCTCTGCAAGGTTCTATCCCCAGTTCAAATTGACTAGATGACCCATAGCTTACATCAGCATTATCACCGGCGCGAGTATTATTTTAGTATAAAAATCAATGGTTTTATGACGCTAGGATGATGTTTTTTATTTTAAAGACAAGATAATGACAGCTTGCTAACGAATGATCAGCTGGATATTTTTGATAGTTAATGTTGACTGTAAGAAAGTTACACCAAATAGGTTAAAATTGTACCTGTTAAGTCTGTTTGATTAATTTTTACAACATGTATGGGTAAGGCTGTGCGGTTTTAGAATGAGAGTAACTTTGATGCTTTTTAAAGATAACCTGTATTATTTCTAGGTATTTAAGTCAAATTACGGCACAGTCATTGCTTTAACTTCAAAACAAAAAAGAGAGACTGCAAATGACAAACCATTTTCCTTTGATGATTCCGGGTTCTAATACCAGTGACGGTAAGTTAGAGATTTATGCCCCCTTTGATCGTTCGCTCATTGCAACCGCAGACACAGCTGATGCTGATGCTGTTGAGCTTGCATTGTCTACAGCAGACTCATTATTCCGCAATAAGAAAGCTTGGCTTTCAGTTCCACAACGTATCGAGATCCTTGAACGGGCTGCTGAAATTATGCAGCAAAGATTTGAGGAGTTAGCCGTTGAAGCTGCGCGTGAAGGCGGAAAACCTTTAAATGATTCAAAAGTCGAAGTTGCACGCGCTATTGATGGTATGAAGCTTTGTGTCGAGGGCTTACGCACGGAAGTGGGAGAAGTGATTCCTATGGGGATCAATGCAGCGTCTGCTGGGCGCATGGCATTTACACGAGCCGAACCGATAGGTGTGGTTGTAGCTGTCAGTGCTTTTAACCATCCACTAAACCTGATTGTTCATCAAGTCGCTCCAGCCATTGCGACAGGTTGTCCTGTCATAGTTAAGCCTTCTGGTGAAACTCCATTGTCATGTTTTCGTTTTGTAGAAATTGTACGTGCAGCTGGATTACCAGAAGAATGGTGCCAAGCATTAACAACAAAAGATCGTAATGTAGCTACCAGTTTGGTCACAGATCGCCGAGTTGGTTTTTTCTCATTTATAGGCAGTGCACAAGTGGGTTGGATGCTGCATTCACAATTAGCTCCTGGTGCACGCGCTGCACTTGAACATGGTGGGGTTGCTCCCGTTATTGTCGAAGCGGATGCCGATCTGAAAGACTGCATTCCTTTGTTAGCAAAAGGTGGTTTCTATCATGCGGGTCAAGTTTGTGTTTCGGTGCAGAGAATCTATGTTCACGAATCTATCGCAACAACGGTTGCAGAAAGCATTGTCTTGGAAGGTGCAAAAATGTCCGTTGGTGATCCTACATTATCAACAACAGATATAGGTCCATTGATAAACACAAGTGAAGTTGATCGTGTGCATGAGTGGGTCACAGAGGCCGTTGAGGCTGGAGCAAAATTGTTATGTGGTGGCGAGAAATTATCAGACACATGTTATGCGCCAACAGTATTGTTGAATCCACCAGATGACGTTCGAGTATCTACTGCTGAAGTATTTGGGCCTGTTGTTTGTGTCTATTCTTTTGCTGAGACAGAAGAAGCTGTAGCGCGAGCAAATGCTTTACCAGTCGCATTCCAAGCGGCTGTATTTACTAAGAATATTGATAAGGCATTACAGGCTTATGCACAGTTAAATGCATCTGCAGTGATGGTTAATGATCATACAGCTTTTCGGGTTGACTGGATGCCGTTTGCTGGTTTGAGACAATCTGGTCTTGGGGTGGGTGGTATTCCACACACTATGGAAGATATGCAAATTAAAAAAATGATGGTGATCCGATCACCTCAAATTTAGAGAGAAAGTAATATGGAACTGGTAAATACTGTTATTCAAGTTGCCGTTGGTTTAGCCTTATTTTTTATCATCTTTTTAATCGTAGCCGTTATGGTTATGTATGTAGTGGATGTGACGCAAACCAAACAGACAATTAGACGTAATTATCCTGTTGTTGGTCGATTTCGTTATTTTTTCGAGCATATGGGACAATTTCTCAGACAGTATTTTTTCACTATGGATCGCGAGGAAATGCCTTTTAATCGGGCACAGCGATCCTGGTGTTACCAGGCCGCAAAAAATGTTGATACAACAGTTGCTTTTGGTTCTTCCAAAAATATAAAAATACCCGGCACGGTTCTTTTCTCTAACTGTCCTTATCCAACATTGAAAGAAGATGCAGTCGAACCTGATGTCGTGACGATAGGTCCAAACTGTCAATTTCCTTACCGTACAGCCTCATTATTTAATATATCTGGAATGAGCTATGGTGCAATCTCAAAACCGGCTGTTTTAGCGCTTTCAAAAGGGGCTGCGATGGCGGGCTGCTGGATGAATACTGGGGAAGGTGGTTTATTTGAGCATCATTTAGTCGGTAATGCTGATCTGGTTTTCCAGATAGGTACGGCAAAAAATGGAGTGCGTGATCTGGAAGGAAATTTGTCAGATGAGAAGCTTCGTGAAGTGGCCGCTCATGAACAGGTTAGGATGTTTGAAATTAAGATCAGTCAAGGTGCGAAGCCAGGAAAAGGTGGCATTGTTCCAGGGGCAAAAATTACCAAAGAGATTGCTAAAGTCAGGGGTATTGAAGTAGGGCAGGATGCCATTAGCCCAAACCGACACCCTGATATTCGAAATGATGATGAACTTCTCGATATGATCGCGAGAATTAAAGAAGTCACAGGCAAGCCCGTCGGGTTTAAAACCGTGATTGGGGGGGCCGCTTGGTTAGACTCTTTATTCACAAAGATTAGAAAGCGCGAAGCAGCTTCTCGACCAGACTTTATCACTATAGATGGCGCTGAGGGTGGTACTGGTGCAGCGCCACTTCCATTAATTGATGATATGGGAATGCCGATCGGAGAGTCGTTACCTATGGTTGTTGATAAACTCAATAACTATGGTTTAAGAGGCCAGATCAAAGTGATCGCCTCTGGCAAGCTAATCACTCCAGGAGATGTCGCTTGGGCACTTTGTACAGGTGCAGATTTCATTACTTCAGCACGAGGTTTCATGTTCTCTTTAGGCTGTATACAAGCGCTTCAATGTAATAAAAACACTTGTCCTACAGGTATTACGACGCATAATAAAAAGTTACAAAGAGGCTTAGTACCTGAAGATAAAGCAATGCGAGTAGGCAGTTATGTTAATAATATGGTTCATGAAGTTGGTGTTATTGCTCATGCATGCGGGGTGAAGTCACCCCAGCAGCTTGAGAGGCATCACGCGAGAATCGTGATGCCTGATGGCTTTTCAAAACCTTTGAATGAATTAAAACCAGAAGTGGTTCCACTGAGGAAACCTCATTAGGCTATTTCAGCAACCAATTCTTCACCGGTGATATGAGTAACAAGACCATCTGGATCTAACACGATTAACATCGTGCTCTGATCTTCGTGAATTTCAGGTTTAACCATAGCAGCGATGAATTTATTTGATTCTGAGATGATCCCAGGATCACGATCTAGTCGGTGTTTTTCATATTTAGGTATTTCGCCGAGTGAGTCTATGGCGATACCCACTGGACCGTGAGAAGTGTCCATGACAATGATTTGCACGTTGCTAGAATCAATATCGGGATAAGAGTCTAAAAGTTCTCCAGGATTTAGTACTAACAAGGGGTCTTGCTTGTAGAACATGGTTCCCATAACAGAATCTGGGGTTCCTGGTATCGCTGAAAGTCCAGCAAGCTCAATCGCTTCAATGACGTTGTCAGCCTTAATACCATACCAACGTTCATCAATATAAAAGGTTGCGACTTCGTGATATTCACCTTTTGGTACGCGTTGATTTTCACCTGACTTAACCTTGACTTTTTTCTTGTTCAAGGTCATTTCTTCTCCCGTACGGACCTTATCCAATTGTCTAAAGATAAAACTGAGCACCTCATTTTTATAGGTATCTTGCTGACTTTTATATTCACGATAACCATTACTAGCACACGCTCCAACAGCATAGTAATGACCATCAAATACACAAATTTTTGAATGACCATTTTCAGAATCAATGTGAAAAAAATCTGAATCTATTTCTAACTGACTCCCTACCAATAATTTGTCATTAGTTGAAGAAATGATCATCCCTGATTTATCAGTAAACACTCCAAAACAGCCTTCAACAAGCTCGCCACTTTCTCGAGGTAAAGAGTCGAGAAGCATCTCTTCAAGCTCTGGTTCACTGTCAAAAACAACGCCAATCCCGCCGACAACAACAGATGACGAATGAGTAATATCGGTGATCGATGCGTTGTAGGTGTAAGTGTGGCGATCAGTGTAAAGATGAGTTTTTTCAAATGGAGAAACGCTATAAATCTGCGAGTCTTTGATATTTAAAGTCTCTGTTATCCATCTTTCACCAATCGTATCGCCAACGATATGTCTTTCAGATGAGTTAGACGTAGCGATCACCTTTCCGCGTTTGTCATAGATAAATAAGTTAGTGTAAACAGTATAAAGATCATTGATATAGACAAGGATATCTTGAATTCTTTGCTGATCGATTTCATCAATACTTTCTTTGGATAAAATGCGTCTAAACTCTGAAGTCAAAGCCCACCATCTGCAGTCGTTCGCTCGCTCATAAAGGTTTCTATCCATAATATCGATCGATAATGAAGCAAGAAATTCAACGTCGTTAAGATAGGTGGTGATAACAGTTTCATGAAGGTTTTTTATCGCACGCTCAAAAACATTTTTTGTTTTCATCCCTGTTTTGCTCACTTCCCAGAGTAAAACTTTTGATGCGCTGCTTGATGCATCGCCATTACTTTCTTCGGGTAATATATTCCCGTTCCAGACTGTTCGATCAAGATCATTTTGAATTTTCTCAGCTTCAGCTGGAATAGATTGAATAGCTTCTGAAAACAGTTGTGGATTATTTAACACAGACTGCAGAATTTTCTGATTAAGTTTTTTTATACTTTGAATATTGGACGTTTCAAAAGCAACATCCAAAGGTAACATCACGTGTCCATACCAACCCAGTCCATTAAAGCCTTGATAACCTTTTGTAGCCACAGTTTTTGCTATATATCGAAGGCCTGCAAACTTAACGATTTTGAAGTCTTGGTCAAGGGCAAGCTCCAATTTTGCACCGACTGGAATTTGGTAAGGGTTATGACTAGCGATAACCTTACCTTCTTTATCGAGCAGCGTTAAAACAGACCAATCCTCTTCAGATGAAAGGTTATCAAAGATTCCTTTCATTTCATTTTCAAATCGAAAACACAGACATAAAACACCCAATACTTTAGAGTTCTGATCATTTGTTTCAGTAATTCTATAAGAGTAGATGAGCGAATCATCTTCATTAGGTAATAGATCTGAATGGCGGTAGGTTTCCACATACTCTTCTTGAGTATTTAGTGACTCTTTAATTAATGGATCATTTGAAGAAGTGATCGCATTATTTTTATCTAATTGGGCAAGTACATTGCCCTCAGTATCAAGCAAAATAATATTGTGATAAACCGAATACTTTGCGACATACTCTTGGAATCGCTCAATAATATTATCTCTATTTATTTTTAGACTTCCCACTGAGTTTTCTTCAGTCGAGCTTGCTTCATCTTGAGATTTTCTGATGAATTCTCGAATATCATCATCCGTGGCTAAAAAACCAATATCAGCCGTTCTTTCGAATAAATTTCGGATAATAATATCAACACAGACTTGTGCTTTCGCAGAAATTTCTTGCGTTGTTTTTGCTAGAGTTTCAAGTCCAAGACTTCCAATTAAATTTTCGGTTAAGTCGCGGAAACCTTCACGGGTAGTCGACATGTCGGTTCTACCCCCACTCATTTGTCCAAGAATTGTGAGTAAATCCCACGCTTGTCCTAGAATCGTGAGTTCCTCTCGGTAACTATCGACATCTTTCATATACTCAATAACGTTGTCCAGATCATCAGGCACAACCATATCTCTGTATTGGCTCATACAGCTAACTCCCCTCTTTTGTTTTTCTAAAACTATTCGTTGAAACTAAAAATTGTCAGTAAATATTATCGCCTGTAACGATAGGTTCTTTAACTTTTTTATAAGTGACTGAAACCTATGTTGATTGGTGCTGTCTATGATGGCAGAGATATTTCAGATCTGATTTAAAAGGCTAAATTCAAGAATAATAAGGAGAGTAGAATGAATGCATTGATGTCCCTTGGTTGTAGTGTAACACGATCACTTAATTGGTTTGGTGAGTGGTTACCTCAGCTAGTTCTCAGAGTTATTCTTGCTTGGGAGTTTTGGGAAGCTGGAGTGATGAAATATAAAGGAGAAAACTGGTTTTCAGCAGAGATGTTTCCTTATCCTTTTAATCTGCTTTCAGCGGATTTGAATTGGAGCTTAGCTATGTGGTCTGAGCTGATTTTCGCTGTACTTATCTTGTTGGGATTGTTCACTCGATTTGCGAGCATTTCCTTGATCGTCGTGACTATCGTAGCTATTCTCAGCGTGCATTGGCCAGCAGAATGGTCAACACTATCTGAGTTATTAAAAGGGTATTCAATCTCAAATAATGGTTTTGGAAACTATAAGCTTCCACTGCTTTATCTTGCTATGTTTCTACCACTGTTATTTCGAGGTGGGGGTAAACTCAGTATTGATCATTTGTTAATGTCGCGCTTTGGTTACCACCTCAATAGATAATTTCCGTTAGATATTTCCCTTCGTACAATAAGAGCAGTAGAGCTTCACTCATGAAAGTTTTACTGCTTTTATCTAAAGATTATTCGCCCTAGGCATCTGTTTTCACTAAAAATACTGGCACAAAACCTGCTTTTAATATTTACAATCTACTTGTATCTAGTTGGGGGGAATGAACAGTATAAAAACCTGTTGGTTGTTTCTGCCTGATAGTTTCTCAATATTTTCTGTCATCTTGAGTGTTAATTTTCATGCAGTATTTTGAAAACATCTTCCATTTTGTTGGTGTTGTTCCTAATTTACAAAAAGCAAAGCTATGACTTTCTCTAAAGCAATTTCTTAATTTTGCCTATGGGTAAGAAATAATCAGTTTGTTATACGAAGTTTAAGCTTAGAAGTACGGGTTTGATGTGAAGGGTTATTGGTTCTTTTTAAGTCGGGTGCGGTAAAGTAATCATGAAAAAGTTTGAAATGATGGACGACTCAGGTAAGTTGCTCAAATCAAAGTCGTTCACTAAAGAGTTAGTTAGATGGTTTTTGATCTTAGGATTAGTTCCGTTGTTGATTATATGTACACTCAGTTTTCAGCAAGCAAATACTAGTCTCACACAAGTAGCAGAAGAAGGTTTAGAACAGTCTGCTGACTTAAGTGTTAACTTCATTAAAAATTGGTTTGACTATCGTTTTATGGATTTGAAAACACAGTCAGAATCCAAAGTAAATGCTCAATTATTAACAAGTTTAATTAACGGCCTAGGTAATAGCAACCTATCGCTCGAAGAGTACGTTTATAGCTCCGATTGGGAAAATAGGATTCAGAGCTCTGAACATAATCTCATCACGATGGCACGAACGTATGACTATATTTACGATTTATTTTTGATTGATACTCAAGGAAATATTCTTTTTTCAGTTGCACAAGAATCTGATCTTGGAACAAATTTGAATGAAGGAATTTTTTCAGAAACTAAATTTGCACATGCGGTTGCAGAAACCCAAGAAACGGGCAAGGTACAATTCTCAGGAGCAGAGCGTTATGCTCCGTCTGCTAATACAGTTGCAGGATTTATTTCAGCTCCTATTTATAACGCATCAGGAAATAAAATAGGAGTGTTCGTTACACAGTTAAAACTAGATCGAATTTTTAACCTACTGAACTCGCAGACATCAAGATCAGCAACGTTAACGCATTATTTAGTAGATAAAAACGGACTTCTCATTTCGCCATTGAGTCGTGATAATGAAGATGAAGTTCTAAAACGTGTGATCAATATGAAGGATATTACATCTGTAAGAGATCAGACGAGTAATCCAGTCAGAAGTACCCCTTTAGCACCTTATGAAGGACCAAGAGGCAAGCCGGTATTTGGGGTTAGTCAAGAGCTCAAATTACTCGAAGTTGACTGGACTTTGGTGACTGAAATTAATAGAGACGAAGCGCTTTACCTTTCCGATTGGTTAGTTAAGAACATGCTTCCTTTAATCTTCTTATTGGCCTTGGTATTAACCGTTTTAGCTATTTATTTAGCACGCCGAATTACACGGCCTATTCTTGAGCTAGAAGAGGTCAGTATGAAGGTCGCGACAGGGGATAATCATCAACATATAAAAGTTCGGGTAAATGATGAAGTCGGACGACTCGCTGTATCTTTCAACTACATGTTACAAATGCGGGAGTTGCATGAGGATTCATTAGAGATAAGAAATGAAGAGTTGAAACAAGTCCTTTCTGATCTAGAGCAACAGAAGTATGCGCTTGACCAGCATGCGATCGTAGCGGTCACAGATGTTGGTGGGACCATTACTTTCGCTAATGATAAGTTTCTTGAGATCAGTGGCTATGAGCGAGAAGAGCTGCTCGGTCAAAACCATCGTATGTTGAACTCTGGTTTTCATGATCTTAAGTTTTTTGAAGATCTTTATGCGACGATTTCTAATGGAAAGGTTTGGCATGGCGAGATTTGTAATCGATCAAAATCAGGTAAGTATTATTGGGTAGCAACTACCATTGTTCCTTTTATGGGAGAAAAAGGTCCAATTAGTTACGTTGCTATTAGGGCAGATATCACCGAACGTAAAGCGACCGAAGATGCTTTGATTGAAGCACGCATTGAAGCTGAAATGGCTGTGCTCGCAAAGAGTGAGTTTTTAGCCAGTATGAGTCATGAGATACGTACGCCAATGAATGGTGTTCTTGGGATGTTAGATTTACTGTTAAATACAAAACTAACACACGAACAGGAACACCGAGCAAAAATTGCGCAAAATAGTGCTCAATCTTTATTAACATTGATCAATGACATTTTAGACTTTTCCAAGGTGGAAGCCGGAAAACTGGACCTTGAAATGATCGACTTTAAACTTCATGACATGTTGGGAAACTTTGCTGAGGGAATGGCACTACAAGCACATGTTAAAGGGCTTGAGCTTATATTAGATGTAACATCTGTTGGTGAGACGATGGTTAAAGGTGACCCTGGCCGTATTCGTCAGATCTTGACCAACTTGGTGAGTAATGCGATTAAATTCACCTCTGATGGTGAGATCGTTATCCGTGTTTCTTTAGAAAACGAAGACGAGGAACACTGGCGTTTATTATGCGGGGTGACAGATACGGGTATTGGCATACCGGAAGACAAGCTAGAAAGTCTTTTTGAGTCATTCAGCCAAGTGGATGCATCAACAACTCGAAAATACGGTGGCACAGGGCTAGGGTTATCCATTGTTAAAAAGATAAGTGAATTGATGAATGGTAGTGTTAAAGCGAGCAGCGTTGAGGGACAGGGTAGTACGTTTGAAGTAGATATTTGTATTGAGAAAAGTATTAACTCTAACGATATTATTCCTGATGTAGATATGAAAACATTAAAGCTGTTAGTCGTTGATGATAATGCTACGAATCGTGAAGTTCTTCGGTGTCAGTTTGAGCTTTGGGGCGCGAGTGTTATCGAAGCGGGAAGTGGCGCTCAAGCTTTGAAGATCTGTGATCAGATTGCGAATAATCCGGATGATAAATTTTTTGATATAGCTCTCTTAGATATGCAGTTACCTGAAATGAATGGTGCTGAGCTTGGAAAACGCTTGAAAAAAGATCCGAGATTTTCAAAGGCTAAGCTTGTCATGATGACTTCAATTGGAACTCAAGGCGATGCAAAACGTTTTGCAGAATTAGGTTTCAGTGCCTACTTCCCAAAGCCAGCTACCACCGCTGATTTATTTAATGCGCTTGCAGTCATTGCTGAAGATGGTGAGGCCTTAGAGCACGCACAGCCATTAGTCACTCGACATTATTTAAAATCATTAGAGTCTAATGAAAATTGTACTGAAGAGAATAGATTTGAATCAACCATAGGACGAACTTCGTGGCCCGATGGTGCACGTATTTTGCTCGTCGAAGACAACCAAATAAACCAGTTAGTAGCGACAGGTTTATTGAACGGTTTTGGCTTGGAGATAGATGTGACTTCAAATGGTTCTGAAGCAATTAGCAA
>JAVJHY011520839.1:0-12288 GCA_035593235.1 Phascolosoma agassizii | reverse complement strand
GTGCTCCCTTGAAATTCGACTCCTCCATCAAGGATTGGCTCATCGCCGCTCACATCAAGAACATCACCCAAGTGCCACCGGTCCGTTATATCGAGCTCGTCGCACAGCTCGAAAAAACGCCTCATTACTTTTTCTCCGTCAAAAGGCGATTCAGCTGTGTTCCTGGTGTTTGCACTTCTTTCCCAATTGCCCTCAGTTCACGCTCAAACGCCGCTTTGATATTCTTCTGCTTGAGACCACGAACAGCGCTCTGGAGACGCTGAAATACTGCCTTATGGTAAGCCTCGGGGTGCGGTCCAAAGTGTCCCGAAATTGGAACCTTGTTGAGCGCATTATTAAGAGTTACGCCTGCCTTCTGGAAAATGGCCTCGAAGCGAGGTGTCCAGGGGCCACCTCGCACAAGCGATACCTTATTTTTGTTCGTGGCGATGTGGTGAACTGGTGCCTTGGCCGTACTCTTGCTTTGATTCAGAAGGCAACCACCGCCGGCGGGAGGAAGTTGCCGAATCTCGCCACCTGCGGCTATCGCTCCACCGAGCCCTCCCCGAGGAAAAGCGCGAGCAGCTACTCTTGCACCGGTGCCGCCTCCGACAGTGAGAGCCCCTCCACCCCCAGGTATTCCTGGTGATGCAACTGCAAAGGCATCCACAGCCGCAGCAAATACCCAAAGATCGCCTTTTTGCTTGAAGGACGAATCGCCAGTAGCTAGGTATCCAATCTGATAATAGGTGGCGAGGGTCAGGTCGGCCCCAAGTACTGCCAGATCCCAGGGGGTTTCGGCAAAGTTCCCAGTGCGATCTACGAAGTTGGTGGGGCTATTATTGACGGCCCGGTAGAGGTTCGGGCCATCGATGAACCCTGCGGAATCTCGCTTCGCCCATCGCCCAAGCCCTGGCCTTAGATGTCGGAAATGAGCGGCGTACATCGACCCTTGCTCTTGGTCCCCCTCTTCAATCAGCCCGGTGTAGGTGAGCTTGGCCTCAGAGAACTCCCCGTTCGCGGGCTCGCCATAAGGCAAAGAGTGTCGAGCCCAACACGAGTTCTCAGCCTCGGAACCCTTCGCCCCTGTGCAGGAGCGGACTTCCAGGAGAAGAATCCCGGAGGCGAGTTCGGAGGAGAAGTCAGAAACCCTAGACGCGTGTTTTCGCCTCAGCAAGCGAGCCGGCGAGGAGTCTTCCCAGGTCATGACCGCGCCCATGGAAGGGGTTGGCAGCAGGAAGCTCGTCAACAGGAAGACGAGGCAGGCAAGGATGAACGGGGGGCGTCTCACGTGACCAAGCTTAGCGGCCGGGTGCAGCCGGACCTAGTAGCCGCAGGTGAGGCAGGCAGCGACTAAGGGAGAAAGGTCGGGGGCGAACCTAGGGCGTAGGGTCGCCGGCTTCTGGAGCGTTCTTGGGACGCTCGGGCTTGGCGATGCGGGCTCCCGGGTGAGTTGCCGCGTGGATCTCCCGGAGCTTCACGATGGAGACCCGGGTGTAGAGCGAGGTCGTCTCTAGGCTGCGGTGACCGAGCATCTCCTGGACGTAGCGGACATCGGCGCCGTTCTCCAGCATCAGCGTGGCGGCGGTATGCCGGAAGAGGTGGCAGGAGCCCTTCTTTCCCAGGTCCGCTTTCTTCACGTAGTCACTCACGAGCTTCGAGAGTCCGGAGAGGCTGAAGGCTCCGCCTTCCCAGGTGACGAAGAGAGCGTCCGTTCCGGCCCCGTAGACCAGCTGGTGGCGGACGTCGTCAAGGTAGCGCTGGCACCAAGCGGTCGGCCGCTCGCCCAGCGGAACGACGCGATCGTAGCGGCCTTTCCCTTGGCGGACGCGGATGGTCTGGCGGAGAGGATCGAAGTCGAAGACCTCGAGGTTGGCGACCTCCATCCGGCGAAGGCCGGTGGCGTAGAAGACCTCCAAGATGGTGCGGTCCCGGACTCCCATGGGGTCGTCGACGTTCGGCAGGCTTAGAACCTGCTCCGCCTCGTCCACCGTAAGCACGTCTCTCGGAAGGCCTCTGGTCAGGCGAGGAAGGTCGAGCTCGCTGGCGGGATTCGAGAGGATCACGTTCTCTCGCGTGAGCCACTTGAAGTAGGCCCGCACCGCGACGAGTCTTCCGTGCTGCGTCGAGATAGCGAGCGGCTTCCCGTTCTTACGTCGGTAGTGGAAGAGGTGGCGCTGGTAGCGCTGCAGCATCGGACGGGTCATCGTCGCCGGGCGACGAAGACCTCGCTCGTGGCACCAGACCACGAACCACCGAAGGGCTTCCTTCCGGTGCGTGACGGTCTTCTCCGAGTAGTGCTTCACCGCCAAGGCTTCCAGGTAACGAAGCACCCAGGTCTTCAGGCTGTGCGGGTCGGAGAGGTCTCCCGGGAAGGGGCGCGCTTTCGCTCGGCGGGGGCGCGCCATGAGTTACGACTTCTCCGGCGAGGAAACTCCGGTCCCTGGTCGCGTTTTTCTTGGAAAGTAGAGTTCTCTCAAGAAAGAAGAGAGAGAGGCAGATCTAGAGCCACTCTTCGGGCTTTCAACCTGTCGGTCTCCACTCCGAATCCCTACCGAATCCCCCCCGGATTGGGGCCGACACCCCTCCGACAGGTTGGGGCCGTACTCGTACTTCTCCCAGTCCGAGAGCTTGAGGTCGGCGGCATTTACCAGACCCGAGAAGTGCTGGGCGTCGCCCTCCGTGTCGCCGTCGAAGACCAGCTCGTAGACAAGGCTCTTGCCCCGCCGTCCGGAGTGGGTCAGGACGTATTCCAGCTCTTCCAGGCGAGTGAGGTGGATGTGGACCTGGCTATGCTTGAGCCCGCTGAAGTCCCGGGCGTCTCGCCTCGTGAAGCGGTAGTCCGCCGATTCGACGCCCTGCTTCTCGCACCCGGCCTTCACCAAGGCCACGAGCTGACGGAGGAAGCTCCGGGTCTGCGGCGGTAGCTCGTGAACGGAGTGGCCGAGGACCTCGTGAGCGAGGCAGTTGGCGACCGCGATGTCGACGGCGAGGACTTCGACGTACTCGACCTCTTCGCCCTGCAGGGTGATGCGCTTCGTCTCTCGCTGGTACTGATGAAGCAGGGCGACGGTCGAGATGAGATGCAGGTACTTCATGTGGTCCCGCCGAAATCTCGTCTGGTGGGCCGGGAAGGTCAGCTGGTCGGCGAAGGGGTTGTGGACTCTAAGGGGGCGAAGCAATCGTTGGGCGTTCTTGTGACGCCGGAGGATCTCGGAGATCGGCTGGCCACCGCCGTCCCCGAGAGCGAGAAGGTTGTCTCGCTGGAGCTGGTGGATGGCCTGGGTTTGGTTCAGGCCCTCGTCCACGGCCAGGACTAGGCAGCGATTCATGAGTTCTTCGTCGACGTCGGTGGCCGTCGTCGTTAAGAAGAGCATCACCGGTCCCTTCACCTGGTAGTCCTCGGTCTTGAGTCGGCCCGTCGCCGGATCCTTGCCGGTACTCGCGATGGTGAGTTGGCCTTCGCTCTGGAGCAGCTTCAAGGCGTAGCTCGCTCGCTGCGCGCCTTCCTCTTCGGCCACCGCCAAGACCTTGTGCTGCAGGTCCGCGTCGGCCATATAGAAGAGCGACTGTCCGGTCATGGCCGAGTACGTGACCTGCTCTTCTTCGGGGATGAAGGCGAGGACGGCGTCCATCAAGGAGGACTTCCCAGCGGCGGAGTTGGACTGGACCACGATGGCCAGCGGCTTCGAAAGCTTGCGCGAGGTCGCGGCCAGGTAGCCGGTGAGCTTGTTGGTCTCTTCGCCCACGACCCCGCAGACGGCGAAGTCTTCCAGGATTCTCGCCAGCAAGTCCGGCGCCTTGAGCAGTGCAAGCGCGTCGACTCGCTCCTTTTCGGCGAGGACGACGGTCCGGTCCTTGGGTTCCAGCGCGCGGGCCCGCTCGTCCTCGAGGGCGGCCTCGAGCTCGAAGAGCAACTGGGCCATGTCCCGCTCCAAGATCCCCGCTTCGTGGCCGAGCATCGTCGCGGCCTTCTTTACGAAGGCCTCCCGTGGTCGGGCGAGATACAAGTCGAGCGTTTCCATGTGGAAGCTTCCGGGGGGCGGCGGAGCCGCCCCCCAGCTCTCTCGCTTCACCCGCAGGTTCACCTTGAGTGTCGTCGGAGAGCTGTTTCGAAGCAGGCCCCGCACCTGGTAGGTGCGGTCCCCGAGCTTCAAGACGACGGCGTCGCCGTGATGTTCCAGGATGGATGGGCTCCGGCCGGTCTCGGCCGGGACGGTCGGGGTCGGCGAGGTCGCGGGCGGGACAGTCGGACCGAGGGCGGGGGGAGAGGAAGAGGCTTCTAAGGGAAGAAGGGCGGGAGGCGGACTGGTGGCATCGGCGGGGGCGCCCTCGGAAGCAGGCGAGACCTCGCCCCCTCCTTCCTTAGTCGCTCGCTTCTCCTCGTGAGCCTCCGTCGGGACAGAAGCAAGCGAGCTGGCGGGATCAAAACGCGGCGGCGCTTGGCCTTCCCCCATCCACTCGGCGTGCCGGACGACAAGCTCCAAGGCTTGCCTCGCCGGTGTGACCTTCTGGGCGTACTCGTTCACGTCTTGGCCCTTGGGAAGCTGGATCCGGTAGGCCGCGATCCCTGCAGCCTGGAGCTTTGTAGCCAGCTTCTTCGCGGCGACGTCGCCGGCGGCGTCTCGGTCAAACGCGATGAGGACTCGCTTCGTGCCGTGCTTCTTCATCGCTGCCCAGAGGTCTTCAGAAAGATCGCCGGCCCCGAAGGCCGTCGTCACGTTCCGGAGGCCGTGGACCCAGAAGGTGAAGGCGTCCAGGATCGACTCGGCGAGGATGATTTCTCCCGAGGCTTCCAGCGCTTCGAGATTCAGGACGCCACGCTTCGGGCCCGGAAGGTAGAGGTGGCTCGCTGTCCCCTTCCGGAGGTCCGAGCGAATCTTCCGGCCGTACATCTGCACAAGGTTTCCCGTGGCGTCGAAGAGCGGCACGACGAGGGAGCCTCGGAGATGCTCATGGCCGCTTTCCCGCAAGATGCCGAGTTCACCGAGCCGGCCCCGGATGGTGGCGCCTTCCTTCCGGTTCTTCTCGGGCAGTCGGTACCCGAGGGTCCGGTCGGCGAAGCCGAGCTGGAAGCGCTCCACCAACTCCGAGGATTTGAGGCCGCGTCCCTCCAGGTACTCCGTCGCCTTCGGGGCCTTCTTCAGTGTCTGGTGGTAGTAGTCCACCACTCGCCGGAGGAGGACCTGGTCTTCGACGCTGGCGTCGGCGAGCTTCGGGAGCTTCCGAGCCTGCGTCCGCTTCGGGGGAGGTCCCGAGGCCGGGCCGGTAAGTTTCGGGAGATCTGCCCGGAGCAGCTCGACCGCGTGCCGGAAGCTCACGCCTTCGGCCTTCATCACCCAGTCAATCACGGAGCCACCTTGCTGGCAGGCGCCGAGACAGTTCCAGACGTTCTTCTCCGGACTGACGACGAAGGACGCCGTCTCCTCCGGATGGAAGGGGCAGAGTCCGTGCAGGTCCTTGCCCTTGCGGGTGAACTTCACGCCCCGAGCTTCCGCGAGCCTTTGGATAGAGACCTCGGCTTTGAGGCGTTCCAGCTCGGACTCAGGGATGCGGGGCATGGGCGGTCCTTTCTACGAGATCTGTCAAGGGTATTAACCCTGGAGTGAATATACTCCATATAGGTGATGCGTCAAGAATGGAGGTCTAGGGTGAATTGGTCCCGGCAACTTCGAGAAGGAAACTTCGTGGGAGCAGTAGATCAGCAGTACTTCATAGATCTGGGGGAGCGAATCCGCTTCCTGAGGACTCACCGCGGAATAACGCAGGTGCAGCTATCGAAGCTGCTCGGCTTCTCGCAGCAACAAGTACTTTCGTTCGAAAAAGGCCGCCGACGGATACCGGTATCTTTGATTCCTCGGCTATCCGAGATACTCGGTGTGTCCTGCGAAGAGCTTCTTGGCGTCACCGGCAAGAAGCGGAAGCGAGGACCGTCCTCCAGGCTTCAGACTCAGTTCGAGCGGCTAGCGCAGCTCCCTAAGGGCCGTCAGAAGATGGTTTCGGAAGTCATCGAAGCCTTGCTTGCTCAGAGCGTTTAGCGGCAGCCCCCCCCTGAGCACAGCGTCATGCGCAATCAAGGCCCAGGATCTCGACGACAAGCCTCTTAGGAATAAGCTCGTTGTCGGCATTCCAAAGGCCCTGCTTCTGGAGCTACTAGCTAAGAGGAACCGACACGCGTAGATAGAAGCGCTTCGCGGATCCAGCGCTCTCAGGCAGCTTGTAAAGTCCTTCGCTTTTATCGGATAAACAATCGCGTACCCGGAGGTCTAGAGAGACGTCTGAACCACTGAGGCCTGACCGTAGCAGCGCATCATCAGAAGTAGCCACAAAGCCCGTGCCTGGCTCATAGTCCCTACTAAAGACAACCACTTTACCTGTAGAGCTATCAGGCGATGGCAGGCATTCCCGGATGCGTCTGCCTTGTCTTTGAATTACCTGAGCTGCGTGCTCTTTGAGAAACTCAAGATTCTCGCAGCTAATGGTAGAGGCCTCAGCCCCACATATAGCCTTGTATCTAGCGTTGTCGATATGCAATTCACGAGCATCGGTAGATACGAATATTTTTTCTATCGATGCCTCATTCGGAGGAAGCTGAACTTCGTTCCTACTCGGAGGCGGGGGAGGAGCCTGCAGCTTGTCATACCAAGTTTTAGCAACCCAACCAGCCACGAAGATGCCAGCGACTAAAACGAACCATTTGCGGATTCTTCCTACTGGATGCTCACTTGGATCTGGTACTGATTCGGGAGCCAAGCTGCCCACCTTCCGCCCTATGCTCACGGTCCACTTAAAGCCTACGAAGTCATGTTTGCATAGACCCTTCAGGCGAACAAGAAGCGCCGGCTACCTGTGCAGGTAGACCAGCCAAGTCAGCAAAAAAATTACGCCTTGAATCAACAAAGACAGCCCCCGGCGCCGCGCCGTGACGCAGTCACGGCCCAGCCGACGGGGGCGGATCTGAGATCGGCGCTCAAACCCAACCACCCGCACGACCTGGACCACTGCAGCGACGGGATCGAAGCTCGCGGGCTCCACTCAAGCGATCGGGGCCAAACTCCCGTCAGCCCAATGCCGGGTTCGGCAGTCGGGGAGCCGTAGGCGGACCGGTCTGCCGCAACCCTGCGATTGGGCTGCGGGCCTATGGCTAAGTCGTTTCTCGCTAGCGGGTCTTCTGCGCAAGCATGTATGCGACGGCTGCTCTGTGTCCGGAACAAGGAGGGAAAATTTCTCCTCTGCTCAAGGCAACCTTCTTGCACCCGTCGGACGGAAGCCAAATTCCAGACGTCTCAACCCTGCAGCCTGTTTGCGCCTTTGCCGTTTGTGCCACACGCAATTCGTCGAGTAGGGCGACGGAATCTTCGAATGCCAGAAGGAGTGACCTGTCAAATTTGGAAACAGATGAGAAACCATGCGAAATCTCATTCCGATTCTTCTGCAGTGTCAGGAAACGTTCCTGCTGCTTCTTATTGAGGTATCCAGCCGAGTAGAGACTGCTCAGCAAATCAGTTGGTCGCACTCCTGGAGAGATCAGATCCGTAGAAGACGCCACTCTTCTAAATATCGCTTCTATGCAAGACCAACCAAGGAGGAGCGCAGCCGCGCTCCTCCCCTCTGAAAGCAGCTGCTTAGACTCGGAAATTCTCTCCAAGAGAGAATTTTCACCTAGCTCTCTGGACGCCTGAATGTCATTCGCCCCCAAGATAATGACTTCGACTCTCCAGCCTCGGAGGCCTTCAGCGAGGTTAGTAACATTGGCCAGATCCTTAAGCCTTTTCCTGTTGGAATGGGCCACTACTTCCACGAGAACTTTGTCCGTGCTGGACCGCGCAATCAAGTCTGGTTGAAAATCTTGCAACCGCTTAGGCACGAGCTTCGAAGACGGATGAACGCTGACTCTGTAGCCTTTGACCCGGTACTCCTGAGCGATTTTCTCCAGATGAGAAGCCTCAATATCCCTGTAAGTACTCTCGCTCATTGCGCTAGGTCCCCGTCATCGACATAGAGGTCCACCTGAATATGGACGAAGTCTTTACCCTTCGCTATCGCCAGGAGAAGGTCTGGATCGGCTCGCAGAATCCTGTACCGCTCGCCGAGCCCCCGGCGTCGCCCTGAAGTTCGCGCAACTTGCCCGTCATCAACGTAGACAATGCCTACAAGGGCATCCTGCAAAGGCTTGATGATGTTGTCCACGTCCGGCCCGCCGACCTCGAAATAGTGAGTAACGAAGAACGAAACATCCTGCGGGCTTACTGTGTGCCCAGCCATTGCTGCGGACGCGACAGCTGAAACCTTTGTCTTCCAGGCTCTCTTAGACGCCTTATTCCGCGTCTGCAGCGAGACTGGAACACCTTCAATAATTAAAGATATTGGGAACATTTTTAATTCCCCTCAAACCCCAAGAAACATTAACACGAAGACTTCGCCATCCTGGAGCCCCGCAGGCCGTAAATTTCTTGCTTTAGGGGCTTTGTCGGTAGGCATCCGCTGCGCCATTTAGGAAGTCGGCAAGATTACAGATAATTCAACAGTTTTGAGATCCACTATTTAATTGGAAACCGCCCCACCCCCACTGCCTGCTCAGTCGTCGTTGAGCCGCCAACGAAGCCGGACAGACCAACCCGCCGGCTTCGCGGCATCCCACAGTTTATTCCTGAACTTCCCACCACAGGTCATAGTTTGACCCGTCGCCAGACATCGGAGACCGTTGAGCCCCCTTGCCTGCATCTCCTGCCGCTGCGCGGTCAGCGCCAATCTCATCATCATCGCCCTTGTCGACTTCCCATACCTGAATCAGCGGTTTTTCTTCTGCTGGAAACTGGTGCTCTACGCCTTCAATTTCCTTGGTGTCGTCATCGCCCATTACGACGACGCCCCAGACCTTTTTCCCATTGATGGTGATAGCGACATCATCGTCACCAAAGCCGCTCGTAGTTTCGTGACAATGGATTCTGAGCAGTTTTAGGGTTGGCATTTTTCCTCCGCCATTGGGGCTAGCCGGGCTACAGAGAGGAAACAGAAAGCTCCCCCGCCACGGATGCAATGATGCATGCATCAAAGCAGAAGCGGCTTCTCGACTGCAAATATAATCCGTGAGTTTCAAGTACAGCTCGGGGAAAAGAATCGGTTAATTCTCAGCCTGAAACGGACGCCGAGTTCCATGCTGACCCCAGCCAAGCTAGAGAGAAATTTAAAAGTAAACATCTGCGATGGGCTGGACTTTGCGCAGCAGCCAGACGCAAAAAACGGAAGTGAATACATATAATTCAACAATTTTTGTAGTTACATTTCTCGCAAAAACCACGCCTCCGAGAACCCTACATTCAAGCGGGTCACAAAGGAGGAAGGATGACGTAATGAAGAACCAGACAGGAACGAGAGGAGTTTTCGCCGAAAAGCCAGTTTTTGGGAGAAAATTCATGAAATAGTCTCATGGCCCAGAAGGTGAAAAGCGCGCAATTCACCGCATAAACACCGGGATGTACAACGGGGCTCCTGGATGCCTCGCGAGGCTCTTTTCATTCCCTAGCGAGCCCACGGAGAGCTGAGAAAGCTGGCCGGGACCCCGTTCAGGAATCTCCTGGCTCCTTCTTCAGCTCACGGATGAACTACGTATAATCCAACTATGCCAGCACCCACAGGATCCAGGCTCACCGACGCGAAGGTCTTGGCCTTCTTCCGGGAGCGAGACCGCATCCTGGCCCGGTACGGGGGTCGGCCACCGCCGGCGAGCGAGTCCCGCCACAGGAATCGCTTCTACTACGTGCTCCGGGTCCTCGCCGAGTACCGGCGACTCCACCCCCAGAAGGCCGTCCGCCTGGAGGCCAAAGCCACACAGGCCCCATTCCCGGCCGACCCGCTCGACAAGATCCTCACCCTCGCCGACGCCCGCCGGCGCGGCTGGCTCACCATCGAAGACCTCGCCCGCAAACTCCGGCGGACCTACCAGACCGTCCAGAAAGCGCTGGCTGCCACGAAGCCACCGGTCCCCCACCGGAAGGCCTTGGACGGGAAGACCAAGCTCTACAGCCGCAAGGAAGCGGCGGCCTGGCTCCGGAAGCGCTGGAACTTCACCGGCCGCTGAGCCCGGCCGCTGCCTTCGTCCGTTCGGCCTCTCGCTCGGGTGCGCCCTTCAAGTGGCATGAGTACCAGCCGTGGCCGAGCGTCCTCCCCAGGATAAGGCCCACTCCGCGGCGGCCGTCCAGGCCCTGCGTTCGCTGCGCTTACTCCGGCCGCCTCGGCTGCCAGCTCGAAGCTCGCTTCGCCTCGCCGACTCGCTGGCTGCGAAACGTTCGTCGACCTCGAGCTCGAGGAAAACCAAGAACGGGGATTCGGCCTGCGAGCTCGGTGGCCGCTCGGCCTTGACCGCCTTGCTTCGGGGCCTTTGGCAGCGGGGTCCGCTGGGCCACTCCGGTTTCGGCGATCGACTCGAAAGGCTCACCTATGCCTCGCATCCATTCCCTTCCGCACTTCTTCACCGACGATGAGATCGGCCGACTTCGCTCTCTTCCCCGTGTCTCCGCTCGTGACCGGGCCATCCTCGACGTGCTCCTCGACTCTGGCCTGCGGGCGTCCGAACTCCTGGCGCTCGACTGCTCTCACATCTCCACCGACCGGCTCTTCGTTCGCTACGGCAAGGGCGGGCGCCCGCGCTTCGTGCCGCTCACTTGCCGGGCCCGCACGGCGATGGGGCCGCTACTCCTCGACAGCAGACCAAGCGACCCGCTCTTCCGCAGCGTCGTCACCAACCGGCGACTTTCTCGTCGGGGGCTCCACCGCATACTCACGGGTCACCTCAAAGCCGCCGGCCTGAAAGGCTCAGCGCATTCGTTCCGCCACACCGCGGCGACCAGATGGCTCAACGCCGGCGTCGGGCTCCGCTCGGTCCAGGCGATGCTCGGGCATGCCGACACCGGCACCACCGCCATCTACTTGGGCGTCGCCGTCGACGGGCTTGTCGGCGAACTGCGCCGGGCTCTGGGCGACTAGCCCGGGTCTCTCCCTCGGCCGGGGCTTCCCCCGGTCGAGGTCTGGCGCGTGGAGGGGAGGACACGGAGCTCGTCGCCGGCCCGGTTGGTCCAGACCTCAGAATCCGGACGCGGCCCCCGAGGCTTCTAGTTCGACCGCGTCCCCCAGATCCTGGGCTCGGCCCCGCTCCCACAATGTGCGAACGAGTCCCCTACGCGGCTAAGGAAGTAGGGCGGCATCTACGGCGAGGGCGGGGATCGAGTTCGGCCGCGTCTTCGGTCTCCGGGTCCGCGTTCGCTGCATTGTGGGCCCCTCCGGGGGGCTCTATGAGCCGCCCCCCTGCGGGTCGCTTGAGGTCCGAGTAGGGCTCGGCTCCGCCGAGATGGGTTACCGCCCATGCGAGCGGCGGGCGGCCGGGGGCGTCGCAAGGCTCCGCCGAACCCGGCCGGGTTTGCCCGGTGGGGCTGGCCCTGAAAAGAGGGTAAGCTCCACAGAAGCACCGGAACTCAAGACACTGGCAAGAACTTGGCGCCTTGGCATCCCACCAATTCCATGGCGGCCTTCACTTCGGCGTCAACAATCAACCCAATTAGCCACCCCTTGAGTCGGAACATTCTCACGTTCTCAGGCACTCGGGCGGCGTCAATCTGCAGATCCGTCATCATTCGGTACTGGCCTGCCAAATCAGAGCGGTGATCATCTTCAGTCCATTTCAAGAACTCAGACGCTTCCTCATTCACGCACTCCACCACACTCAACACGTTCAAGATTGAGCCAGTCTTGCCGCCTCCTATGGTCGCCTTCAAGCATTGAACATCTTGGCCAACTAAGGCGCCAAGGCGATCGGCCAACCCAAACTCCTCCCCCCGGCAGCTCGCGATCGGTTTACCGCTCAATATCGAGCCCGCCGCGCCGACGCCTCTCGCCCCTAGGCTGCTGAAGAACCCTTTCGATCGTGATAGAAAGTCGATCGCGGGGGTGCTCGATGGGGGAGACGATCGTGAACACGGTTCAATGTTCAGTTTCGTGACTCTCGAGGCCCGAGTGCCGAGTGCCGAAGGATCACCCGTTGCGTCCGATGCGAGTGATGGTGGATCGAGCGCTGGAGTCGATGTCGACGGGCTTCGAAAATCTCTACGCCTCATCGCGGCGTCTGGGCTATGCGGTCATCGGCGCAGACGGAAACGGATCGAAGAAGTCATCGGTTGAATGAAGACGATCGGCGGAGTTCGCAAGGTCCGTCACCGAGGCCGCGAGCAGGTCGACTGGATCTTTACGCTGACGGCGGCCGTCTACAAGTTGAGTCGGATCCGAACCCTGTGTCTCGAATGAAGAGCACCGGCA
>JAVJHY011520508.1:0-55460 GCA_035593235.1 Phascolosoma agassizii | reverse complement strand
GAAGGCGTATTGCGCGCGAAAGGCTTAACCAACAATCGCGAACATCTGGAAAGTTTATTCGAAGCAATGGAGCAAGGCGTTGCGTCGATCCAAGAATTCATGAGCAAACGTCAACAAGGTGCGGCGTAATGACGATTTACAAAGGTGTTAATTATGGGCTGGTTTGATCAGTTATCCGAACACGGCGTGCGTGCAGTCGCGCGACGAACCGCCAGGCGCAGCTTTTTATCGCGCTTTGGCGCCACCCTAGTCGGCGCTGCTGCGATTCCGGCACTGCCCGTCGCACGTGCCGCCTCGAACCGGGCACCGGCACCGAACGAATCGGGCATTGAAGGCGACCCTGGGGATCCGCAAAGTTGCGACTATTGGCGATACTGTAGTATCGACGGATTTCTATGTTCTTGCTGCGGCGGCTCACAGAATAGTTGCCCACCCGGTACCGAAGCGTCACCCGTTACCTGGATTGGCACGTGTCGGAACCCTGCAGATGGCAAAGACTACGTCATTTCGTATAACGACTGCTGCGGTAAAAGTGGTTGTGGACGGTGTTTTTGTAATACCAATGAGGGCGATTCTCCGGTTCATCGGCCGACCTTAGATAACGATATTAACTGGTGCTTAGGCACCAAAAGCAATGCATATCATTGCTCTACCGGGGTAGTTATCGGTGTGGCGACGGAAGCTATGCGCTAGGCCGAATACGGTGTTTAGAACAAGCCGCTGCCGGATGTTGGTGGCGGCTTTTTTATGTCACTTATCCACCGTTGCCTGCGCGGCGGAGAATAGCCCGCATGTGAACTACATGCTGCATTGTCAAGGCTGCCACCTGCCAGGCGGTATTGGGCACCCGGGTATTGTGCCAAATTTGCATGGCCAGATCGGACGATTTCTTGGCAGTGATCTTGGACGTGCCTATCTCATCCAAGTCCCCGGTGCGGCCCAATCGGCGCTTAATGACGAACAGTTAGCCGAGGTGCTTAACTGGATGTTGGCAACCTTCGACTCGGATAATGTTGGGCCGCAATTTCAGCGCTTCACGGGCGAGGAGGTGGGTGTATATCGCGCGCAGCAGTTGCTAAATGTCACTGCAACCCGGCGCCAGTTGCTGCAAGATAGCGGCAGCCCCTGACTAGGTTCGTTAATCGCGAAATCCATTCGCTACGTCGTTCGCGAAATTGACTTGAACTTATGGATTGATTTTCCGCACCCACGACTAAGGAATTCCTCTTTTCTCATTACTCTGGGGATAGCCTCCTATCTTGAGTGGACGCCCATTGTCGATAGACTACGTGAGGATAGCGACCAAGCCATGAAATCTGCGGCATTAAGATCGAAGCCCGACACAGAACCTTCTGACGAGGAAGTCGTTAACCGCGTCCGCGCCGGAGAAACCGCATTGTTCGAAATACTAATGCGGCGATACAACCAGCGCCTGTTCCGTGTTGCCTACGCGGTTTTGGATGATGCCGCGGAATCCGAAGATGTCATGCAGGAAGCCTACGTCAATGCGTTTACCCACTTAGCGCAATTCGAGGGGCGTGCTAAATTCGCTACCTGGCTCACCAAAATTGCGGTGTACGAAGCGATTAGTCGAGCGCGTAAACGTCGGCGTTTGGTGTCATTGGGCGATCGAGACACCCGTTGTATCGATGATGCGTTAACGCCTGAAGCGCAAACTAATCGCTCACATTTCGTGGACTTTCTCGATCGCGAACTGGGTCGCTTACCCGTCCATCAGCGATTAGTTTTCACCCTGCGCGATTTGGAACAATTCAACACTGCTGAAACAGCACGCTGTGTTGGCGTGAGCGAGCAAAATGTCAAAGTGACCCTACACCGTGCTCGCAACCACATGCGCAAACAATTGCAACAGAGATTAGGGATCTCGCTGCGTGATTTACATACATTTGGTGGTGGGCATTGCGACCAGATGGTCGCGAACGTGCTCGGCCAGTTGGGGCGTACGTACTCATGGACGGGGTGAGATAGCGGAACCGGTGTAACCTTTTTAGCGTTCGTAGCTCCGTACTAGAGTGAATGACCTTCTAAAACTCTGGGGGACCTCGAATGCCGCATAGCCATATTTCAAGCAAACTGATTTACCTATTAGTTGCGACAATACTAATCACTTTTTTCGTGGTGAGCTCGCCCGCGCAATCGCGCTCGCGCTACCGCCCTAACCCAGACGCCGCGGGTACGCGCGCGGCAATCAAGATGTTTCAAGAGGGTCGTGACATTTTCCGACACGATACGCTTGGCAGCGAAGCATTTTTTAGCGATAGCTTGAGGCTATATGAAGCACTAAATACCGTCCCGCCGGCGACCGCGCTGGCGGTGGGTCTTAAAGTCGACGTGAAAGCGCTGCCGCGAGATGTTAAACGGGCTTTGCGGCGAGGGCAGCTTGACCTTAACGACCCGGCCAATACGGTTGCACTGTTGAGTCTCGGCGCCGTTATCGGATTGCGAGCGGACGTTGCGGGTGGGGTAGTGACGCGCCTCGGCGTCACATGCGCCTTGTGTCATAGTCAGGTGGACGATTCTTTTGCGCCCGGTATCGGTAGACGACTCGATGGCTGGGCGAACCGCGATCTGGACGTTGGCGTTATTCTAAGCCTGTCTCCGAATTTGCAACCTGTGGCGGATTTATTAGGGGTTGACGTCGCGACGGTTCTGGCAGTGTTGAATAGTTGGGGCCCAGGTAAATTCGATGCGCATTTGAATATTGACGGTAAAGCGTTCCGCCCGGACGGAAAATCTGGCGCGGTATTAATTCCTCCCGCCTTTGGCCTAGCCGGCGTCAACTTAAATACTTACACCGGCTGGGGATCGACGACTTATTGGAACGCATTCGTCGGTAATCTCGAAATGGGTGGGGTCGGTAACTTTTTCGATCGGCGTTTAAACGATGCGGACAAATTTCCGATCGCAGCGGCTCAGGGGTTCGGAGACTTAGCCAACTTACCAGACCATATAACGGCGAAATTACCGGCGTTACACTTCTATCAACTCGGGCTGAGCGCGCCGACAGCGCCTCCGGGAACGTTCAATAAGCGCGCAGCACGTAGCGGGGAGAAAATCTTTAACGCTAAAGCGAATTGTGCGAGCTGTCACGTGCCGCCTATCTTTACCGAGCCTGGACATAACCTACATAGTCCCGAAGAGATCGGTATCGATTCGTTCCAGGCAAACCGATCGCCGAGTGAAGGGTATCGGACTACGCCGCTAAAGGGGTTGTGGTCGCACGCTAAGGGGGGTTATTTCCACGATGGGCGTTTCGCAACATTAGGGGAGGTGATTGAACATTACGATGCGCATTTTTCACTTGGCCTCAACGGCAAAGAGAAGCATGATTTAGCGGAGTATCTAAAGTCGCTTTAAATGGCCGCGGTAATTGGAGCAGATCTGTGTTAGATGCAATAAGCATCGTATTAGATATCCGCTTTGTCAATTTTCATGAGCAAGCCGGGCAATAATAAGAAGTCGGCTAGAATAGCGAAGGCGATGATTATTGCGGTCAGCGATCCCATCGAGGCGTTATTCACATAGCTCGAAAACGCTAGCACGAGGAACCCAGTAATTAGAATTACCGAGGTAAATAATAGCGCGCGACCAACGCTAGTGAACGCGTAGTGCACAGCGTCCGCGGAACTTAATCCGCGCTCGCGGCGAGCTCTTAAGTACTTGCTTAAAAAGTGAACGGTGTCGTCGATGACGATCCCTAAGGTCATGCTGACGACAATCGACAATGATAGTCCGACTTCTCCAACGAAAATGCCCCACAGTCCAAACCCCATCGCGGCTGGCACTAAATTCGGGATCAGCGACAGTAGTCCAATTTTCACTGACCGCAGCGCGACAACTAAAATAAGCGATATCAGCACAAGGGCAAGGGTAGTGCCGATCAACATCGCGTGGATGTTGCGCGAAGCAATGTTGGCGAACATGACGATAGCACCGCTGGCCGGTAAAGCGTCGATGCTCGGCGCATTTTTAGCGAGCCATTGTGCCGCTCTATTATTTAGTTCGAGGATCTCGTTAGTCGATAAGACATCGAGAGTAACTGTAACCCTCACCGCAGACTTGTCGACATTGATCTGATTATTGAGATCGAGCCCGTACGGCAGTGACATTTCGTAGAGCAATAAGTATTGAGCGGCAAGCGCTCTTTCTCCCGGTAGCCGGTACATGGCGGGATCGTCGCCGTGCATATTCTTGTTTAAACGTTTAACGATATCGGTATAGCTGCGTACATGCCGAACCCCGGGTTGCTGCCGTATCCAATTTGCAAACGCATCGACTTCGTTAAGAAACGCCGGTTCATTGATAGCGCCAGACTGGGCTGCTCGAAGCGCGTATTCGGTGGAATAAAGCCCCGTCAAATTTTCCACCGCGAAATCGGTATCGCTGCGGAACTGAATAGTGGGATCAAACCAATGCAAGAACACGTCGTTCAATTCGTTCCGCGGGATATTAACGACAAGCAATACGACGATTAGGGTCATGCTCCACAGCAAACTCGTGTGATTTCTGACAACGAAGTTACTAAACCGGGTCATTTTCACGTCGTCTACGCGCCCCGATCCGCGTCTGCTTGGAAGGGTGCTAAGCAACGCCGGGAGCAAGCTGATGGATAGAAAAAAGGAAACAATAACCCCCATCGCGACGACCGTGCCAAGGTGCTGAAACGGCGGAACTTCTGAAAAATTTAGACTTAGAAAACCGATCGCCGTCGTAATGCTGGCGATTGCGACAGGCTGTAAGTTTATTCGTAGGCTATCCTCGAGTGCGCTGAACTTGGATTCTCCGCCGGCCAGGCCGCGCGCGTAATCCATTAGGATGTGCACGCAGTTCGCCATCGCGACCGTCAGAATAATTGTCGGTGCCGAACCTAACACCGGCGTCATTGGATAACCGATGTAACCTGCAACGCCGAGTGCGCCGGCGATCGAGAAAGAAAACACCACGATTGCGGCTACAGTGCCCGAGATCCTCCCAACAAATAAACTGAGTAACACCAGCATTAAGCCAAAGCTAAGCGGTATTAAGGTCTTCAAGTCGTGGCCGGTGGCTTCCGGAAAGGCATTATTCATCATTACCATCCCGGTAAGATAAATTTTCGTCGTCGGATATTTCGCTTCAAATTTCGCAACAAGCTGCCGCGCAAAACCGATGATTTGCGCGTTCTCCGTGGTTGGATCGAGTCCCGGCGGTTGTACATTGACGAATAACCCGGTCACGGTTGCTTCTTCGCGAACCAGTAATCCGCTCAACAACGGCTCAGCCAGCGCGATGCGCTTAATTTTTTCGATTTCCGGCCCTGAAAGGGATTCGGCGTTTTTTGCCAGATCTCGAACGATTAAGTCGTCTTCGGTCGCATCGGTATATTGAAAATTGGTAAGTGAGTCTACTCGGTTGGAAAATGGAACCTGCCACGCCGCGGCGGTTATCTCCTCGACGATTGCTAGGTTTTGTGGCGTGAAAATCGTTTTGTCATTCGGCGCGACGACGATAACCAACGAGTCGTTTTTGACGAATGTGTTTTCGAGTTCCTCGAATGCAATCCGTTGTGGATTATTCGGTCCAAAGTAAACGCGATAGCTACTATCAAAATGAAGGTGGCGGATGCCGGCACTTAGGAATAGCGCGACGAAAGCCGCGATAAAAATAATCAGCCATCGATTGCGCAGCACCCATTTTGCGTAGGAATCTTCAATTTGTGACATTGGCGGCACTAGCTTCGGGAGATACGAGTTCGAATTCGTCTTATCCTTATGACCACATACGGGGTTTGCCGCGGCTGCGGTTTACACGATTGGTTAAGATGCAATTAACGAGTCAGCGCGTTGCACCTTGGCAAGGAGGTGCGGCGCTTAAGCGGCGGCGCTCGTATATCATAGCGCGGTATAACCACCATCGACGGGCATTGCCACGCCTGTTACAAACGACGATTGCTCGGATAATAACCACACGACCGCGTCGCCTATTTCCTTCGGGTTACCAAATCGTGCCATCGGCTCTTGATTCTCGAATGCGTCGCGTTCGAGTCCCGTTTCGGCCATTAGGCGATCTAACATCGGCGTTTCTATAACCCCGGGGCACACCGCGTTAACCCTAATTTTTTTTCGCGCGTATTCGAGCGCGACGGATTTCGTTAAACCGACAACGCCGTGCTTAGCGGCGCAATAGGCCGAGCCGCCGCGCGCGCCGACCAATCCAGCGACCGATGCCGTACTGACGATGGAACCGCCGGTCCCTTGACTGACTAGTTGTTCAATTTCGTGCTTGACGCAAAGCCACACGCCCTTTAGATCGACGTTCACCGTGCGATCGAATTCGGCTTCCGACATTTTCAATATATTGGTAAACGCACCCTCGATGCCTGCATTGTTAAACGCGCCATGTAAAGCGCCATGTGTATCGACGCTTTGTTCGAGCATCGATTTCACCGCGCTCGAATCGGTTACGTCCGTTTCTATAAACATGACATTCCCACCGTCGGCCTTAATATCGTCGCAAGTTTGTTGGGCAGCCGATTTATTGATGTCGGCGATGACGACAGCCGCGCCTTCTTCCGCGCAACGTTTTGCAGTCGCACGCCCGATGCCAGTGCTACCACCTGTGATAACGATGGTTTTTCCTTCAAGAACGCCGCTCATCTTCAGTTCCTCTTGGTCCGTGTAATACGCTAATTATGTTCGATTGTGCTGAATGCGTGTTTCGCGCCTGCCGTCAAGGTATGCGTGCCAACCCTGCACAATAATTCAGCGTTGGACTTATATCATTTGCGCACGGTCGGATCTAGATAGGCCGCGCCGCATCCATTGTGTGGGTTCGTGTTATATAATTTAGT
Organism: Phascolosoma agassizii; assembly: GCA_035593235.1. Classification (NCBI taxonomy): domain Eukaryota; kingdom Metazoa; phylum Annelida; class Sipuncula; order Phascolosomatiformes; family Phascolosomatidae; genus Phascolosoma; species Phascolosoma agassizii. The sequence goes on along the minus strand of JAVJHY011520508.1, from coordinate 48,610 downwards.
GTAGTCAATAGTAGTAGCGAATTGGTGAGGAGAGGCAAGATAATGAGAATGCTCAAGCCCGGCAAGACTTACGACGAAGTGTACAACTCTTTCGCCTGGAATATCCCGGCGCGCTATAACATTGCGAACGATGTCTGCGATCAATGGGCCGATGATCCACAACGGGTTGCGCTGGTGTATGAAGATGAGAACAAAGAAATACACCGATATACCTTTGCCGACGTGCGCAAATATGCGAATCAGTTCGCCAACACGCTACTTGCGCGCGGCCTTGAACGCGGTGACAGGGTCATGTTGCTGTTGGCTCAAGATCCTGAATGTGCGATCGCACATGTGGCTTGTTTCAAGGCCGGAATCGTGTCGAGCCCGACGTCAGTATTGTTCGGTCCTGATGCAATCGCGTATCGACTAAATGATAGCGGAGCGAAAGCTGTCGTTACCGATAGCGCCAACTACAGCAAGATTGTAGAAGTTAGAGCACAATGTCCGCACCTCGAACACGTTTTCGTCGTCGACGCCGCGCTACCGGGCGCAAGCGAATTTTGGTCGGCGATTGCTGACGCGAACGCGACGTTTACTAACGTCGATACGGCGGCCGAGGATATCGCATGGATTAGTTATACATCCGGCACCACTGGGATGCCCAAGGGTTCGGTGCAGCCGCACCGAATGCTTCTGGGGCACATGCCTAGTCTAGAGTTCATTTACGATTTTTTCCCGCAGGACAACGACGTATTGTGGTCACCCGCCGACTGGGCGTGGATGGCCGGGCTTGCGGACATTTTACTGCCGGGCTGGTTTCACGGTTGTACCGTCGTCGCGTCTGCTATGAAGGGCTTCGATCCCGAAGACGCGTACCGCGTACTCGATCAGCACAATGTGACGTTGGCCTTGTTAACGCCGACGATGCTTAAGTTAATGCGCCAAGTGCCGAACGCACTGCAGCGCTACGATCTGAAATTGCGAGCGGCACTGTCCGGCGGCGAAGCAGTTGGCAAGGAGTTGTTGGAGTGGGCTGATCGCGAATTGAATATCAAAATTAATGAGGGTTTCGGTCAAACCGAATGCAATGTAATCCTGGGCAATAACGGGAACGTTTTCCCGATTAAACCAGGTTCAATAGGACGACCGACACCGGGAACGATATGCGCGATCATCGACGATGAGGGGAGCGAATTACCGCCTGGCGAGTCCGGCCACATCGCGTGCCGACGGCCACATCCAGTGATGTTGCTGGAATATCTGAACAAGCCGGACGCTACCCGGGATAAATTCATTGGCGATTGGCTCATTACGGGCGACACCGGGCATATGGATGAAGACGGTTACTTCTGGTTTGAAGGTCGTGCCGATGACGTGATTACCAGCTCAGGTTATCGAATCGGTCCCAGTGAAATCGAAGATGCGCTGCTTAAGCACGACTCCGTGCAAATGGCGGCCGCGATTGGTGTGCCAGATCCGGTACGCACGGAAATCGTCAAAGCCTTTGTTATCCCGGCCCCAGGGGTGACGCCAAGCGAAGATCTTGTAGAGGAGTTACGCGACTCGGTGCGCCATCGCTTAGCGAAGCATGAAGTACCGAGAATGATAAAATTCGTCGATAGCTTACCGATGACCACGACCGGTAAAATCATGCGCCGCGAGTTGCGCGAACGTGAGAAAGAAAGTTAAAACGAATAGCGGAAATGTGATTCGCGTGTAGCGAGCGGCTGCGAGGTTACGGTGCAGCAACCGGCCGGTTCGCCAGCGGCACACGGTTGTATACACGATTGAGCTCTGCGATCCATTTCCAGTCGCGGCGGTCAATTTTAACGTTCAGTTCGAGCGTTTTGCCATCGAGCGTAGTTGACAGCCGCTCCGTAAGCTTGCCGCCGGCTTTGATTCTTGTTTCCAAGATTAGCGTGTCTTTTTTCCAGTAGGCTAAGGTATGGCCGATATCCGTTTTGACAAGCTCCTCACCACTCGCGGTAAACACCCGTCCAGCAGGGTTAGGGATCACTTGGCGTTCGTAACCGTCGGCATAGATGAGCCAAAATCCAGAGTCGTCTGCCAGAATTTCGAGATTTTCCGACTCCAGTAATCGCTGCATTGGTCCTGTATGTGCTAATTCACGGCTATGCCGCCATTGCTCCCCAGCGTTGGCCTGTTCCCAGTAGCGTTGCTGCGTTTCGCTGCCTGGGCCAGACGGACGTTGAAATTTCGTTGTCGTGCGATGTTTGCGCTTCGAGACCTGGATGCCTTTAAGGGATTTTTCAGCGCTATCGCTCGCCTCGACGTCCAATAGCCAGCGTCCACTCAGCTCGATTGGGTCGGCTGGGGCAGTGCCGCAACTGAGCGTGCAGAATATCGCCACTAATAGAGAGAACGCGTACAGTTGGCAATTCGATCGTTCGATGAGATTATTGTTACGACACGCGTTGCGCCGTCCAGCAAGTGATGAGGACGGCGAACAGTTACGCTCGAAACCTGAGTTAAGCTCAATAGTTTGATACATCATTAGCGCTTTTATGAAATTAGTAACACCTTCACAAGCGGTTGCCGCGATCCCCGACCATAGTATCGCAATAATGCCCGGCGGTTGTGCAACTGCCCATGGATTTTATCAGGCGCTCTTGGCGGATATTTCGCGGTTCACCGACCTAACCTTGTGTTCTGGGGTTTGTTTCGGTCCCTATACCTATTTAGAACAAGGTCTCGGCGACCACACGCGCTACTTAACGTGGCAGGCATCGCCGCGTTTGCGGGAGTTGTTTGTTGCTAAAGACCGTACCAAGCTCGGTTTTGTTCCCATTCGTTTGGGCGATGTACATCGGGTCGTCAGTGCACATGGCGAGATTCGGCCGCACACGGTGGTTATCCAAACGTCGCCGCCGTTATCTGATGGGACCGTGAGTCTGGGAATATCCGTTGGCGCGAATACCGATTTCGTGCGTAGTGCGAAACTCGTTATCGCGGAATTTAACCCGAACATGCCGGTTACGAGCGTCGCAAGCCGGATCGCGCTCGAGGAAATCGATTTCGCCTATGAGGCGGATGATCCGATACTCGAGTACACGACACCAGCGTCACAGTCGAGCGATGCAAAGATCATGGACAACGTGATGAGCTTAATACCACAAGGCGCGTGGGCCCAGCTAGGTATTGGTTCGGTACCCGACCGGATATTGGAGCGGCTCAACGAAATTGACGGGATTAATCTAATGTCGGGGCTATTAACCGGCGGGTTGCAGTCGTTTATGGAAAAGGCGACAACGACGCCTAAAATAATTGCCGGAGAGCTCGCCGGCGATCGCAGGTTCTACGATTTCTGCAACGAGCACCTAGGGATCGAGATGGCACCGACATCGGTTACTCATGATGTCGCAAAAATCGGTGCGCTCGATAAGTTCGTGTCGATTAATTCTGCGGTGGAAATTGATTTGCATGGTCAAAGCAACGGCGAAGCGATTAATGGGCTGCAAATTAGCGGGGTGGGTGGCAGTCTCGACTATATTGAAGCGGCGAATCTTTCCCGGGGAGGGGTGTCAGTGATCGCATTGCCATCGACTACGAGCAACGGCAATCGATCAAAAATTGTCGCCCAATTTGAGGCAGGGGCTATTGTTACGACGCCGCGCTATTGTACGGATTACGTTGTGACGGAATATGGGATCGCAAAATTACGGGGTAAAGATCTATTTAGTCGTGCCGACGCGCTAATTGACATCGCGCACCCTAAATTTCGTGACGAATTGGCTGAGGCGGTGAAATGATAAAAGTTGTCAGTTTATTTAAGCGTAAGCCGGGCATGACTGTAGAGCAATTTCAAGCGTACTGGCGCGACGTGCACGCGCCGATTGTTTGTCGGATGCCCGGGGTTAGGCGCTATGTACAATCGCATACTCTGCTTTCTGGGTATGCGAAGCACGCGCCCGTAGTAGACGGCGTGGCGGAGCTGTGGTTTGACGACAGCAATGCGCTTCGGGCACTCGCACAACGTCCGGAACTCCGCGACACGCGTGCCGATCACTCGGCCTTTATGGAACTGTCATCCTACATAGAAATAGTCACCGAAGATGAGGTGATAAAGGACGGGGAGAGACCAACCGACGGTGTGAAGAATATTGAACTTGTTAAGCGCCGAGTTGGTATGGCGCCCGCAGCGTTTCATCGCTACTGGATTGACACCCACGGGCCGTTGGGCGGCTCTATTCCGCAGGTACGTAGCTACGTGCAAAGCCATACACGTCTTGCCGCGTACGAAGACAAAAAAACGCCGGCGCTCGATGGCGTCGCGCTTACATGGTTCACCGACACGCACGACATGCGCGCGGCGGCAACGACCCAGCAATACGCCGACACACGTGCAGACGAAGACAATTTCCTGACTATCCCGCTCGACTTTGTGATTACGAAAGAGCATGTGATCGTTGCGTAGACCGAGTGGTATTGTTCAGTGGCCTTAAGTACAGCAACCATAGATCGCCTAGTTGATTGTTCGCCGGTTGCGAGATTAGCGCAGCTTGACGACCGCAATGATGTACAAGCTTTACCGTTTGTGTTCGCAAGGGTCGGCGAAGAATTGTGGTCGCCAATCGATGGTAAGCCAAAAACGCGCGCGCGTTTGTCTCGTTTGGAGTGGATCTCACGACATCCGCAAGTCTGTATTTTGATCGACCACTACGCGGAAGATTGGTCGGAATTGTGGTGGGTTAAACTCTACTGTCGTGCCCTCGAGATACACGAACCGCATCCACAATGGGAGCAAGCTCGAGGCGCACTTTTAACTAAATACCCTCAATATAATGAGACGCCGCTGTTCGTTGGCGAGCCCACGATGATCCGCTTCCAAATTGAGCGCGCAAAGTCGTGGGGATTTGGTGGTGAGGCCGCAGTAATAAATTGGTTAGGTGAACGCCAATAGGGCAGTGGAGTCGTGCGAGGCGACTAACCCGGTGGTTATACTAGCGGTATCACCTGTTCGGCGAAATCTTTAGCGACGTCGCGAATATGGGCGAGCGGGGGCAGCAGGCTGACCTCGTTGAGCCCGAGTGCTTCCGCCGCCCTGATTTGCTCCGCGAGTTCCGACGGTCCGCCGACCATACATGCACCCTCAATCATTTCCGGCGTCATAAATTTGCGTTCATTGGGCGGGTAGTAGCTGCAGTGCCCTTCGTGAAGTATTTGGTGCGCCTTGGCTTCGTCGATATCAAAGCTGCCAACATGATCGACGTATTCCTCCCAGATATTTTTCATGTAATCGGGCACGACGGCATCGTCTTTCGTGTAGCGCCAAACCTCGTACACAAAATGAACTGCGACTGCGACCCACGAACCGGCAAGTTCGATGACCCTGTCGTCGGTGAGCTTTTCGCCCGGTCGCAGCACTACCGCGGTGGTTAACGTGGTCGTATGGAAATTCTCGAGCACCCGACCGGCGTTCTTTGCGCCTTCGTAAACTTTACTTAAGTTAAATTCGAGTACGTCTTGTTGTTCGTTAAATATCGAGATAAGCCCATCGCCGTAACGACCGGCGGTTTTTAGCGCTAGCGGACCGTTCCCGGCAACATATATTGGTACGGGATCTGTCACATTGCGGAAGCCATCGGCATGCTCTTGCCATTTTATCGCCGTCGTTTTACCGCGATATTCGTAGTCGACTTCTTCGCCCTGCAACATGGCGCGGACGACTCTCAAATACTCGCGAAACTCCTTGATAGGCATTGGGTCTTGACCCATGACGCGCATCGCCGTATGCCCCGTGCCAATACCGAGAAATACGCGCCCGGGCGCGAGTACGTTGATAGACGCGATAGAGTGCGCCGTAGTTGGTGCGATGCGGGTGCCTGGGATCGCAACGCCCGTGCCTAACCTAATTCGCGAGGTGTTAAGCGCGGCTGCGGCCATTGTTGCATAACAATCGGACCACATCATTTGCGTGTCCGGGAACCAACAGGCGTCATAACCCAGATCTTCGAGTTCTTTCACGATCGGCCAATCGCTGATCCGAGTTTGGATATGCAGACTGTACTTCACTTTAAGTCTCCCCCCGTGTAGTAGGATGAAAATGCGCACGCCGCAGACGCTCGCGAGACGATTGTTCCATCTAGTCGAGCGCGTGCCTACGCCAGTCTAGGCGTCATGCACCCCAAGCGACGTTGCCGGAAATGGCGCGAACTTGGAAACGCGGCATGACCTCGCTTGCGAATGAGCCCAGGTTGCGCTCCGCTTCGCCCCAGGGCATGCCGGCATAGCCCGACGTCGATTTGTGCACCGCTTCGTTTGGCGTTGTTGACGATTGTCTCATAACACGTTTCCGTCGTGCCCGGGTTTGCAGCCTCATGAAGTGTTCAATCGCTGCATCGACCCCACCAACCTAAATTTTGGGCAAATTGATCGTGAGGCTCATGACCTTTTTGACCCTTTAGGTGGTCCTCGTGAAACTTGTAGTAGTCGAGTACGGTTTGCCAATAGCCGCCCGTACAATCGCGCGCCATTTCGTGGACACGTTCGCGGCCCGCGTCGCAAAATGTCCAACCAGCGATAATCGCGGCTGGTGGCTACTCGCCATGGAGGCCCTATATACCTGGTTGTACGAGGCGATCTCGCCTTCCACTTAGTCCTCGGTCGTTTTTACCGTCATATCCGTTAGGGACAACAGCGGGTCAGGACAAATCGTGTAATCCGTGAAATGCTGTTCTACGGTCCCGACGGACCCGAATTTGCTCGGTTCGGCCATTTCGCCGAAACGCACGTCGTTTTGATAGACGTCGAAATCGGTGATTTACCAATCGGGATCCTGAAATATTGTCGCCATCACGACCTGCAGATACGCATCTTCGTGGTGCGTGGTTGCGCAGGGAACATACGATTCATTGAAAATTTGTCGATGCGGATTGCTTAACAAAGATGCTCGAGCGGCGATAATTAAGTAATTACGGCGACGATCGGCGCTTTTCGGCTGTAATTCGGTGATTTTAACTCGGTAGTCTCGTGGGACAGTGATCGCATGGTGGTGTTTCAACACAAATTTGCATCGCCGCACCCAATTAACGCCCGATCCGTGTATCCTTTTGCAGTGCATCATTTAAATCGCCAGTCACTATGCTGTATCACTTATACGAATTGAATCACGCGCTTATTGCTCCCATGCGGGCTGCGGTTAATGTTAATCGCTTTGTTCTGGAGCAACCGTGGAATCCGATTGCGCAGACCTATCCCGGTAAGGTTACGGCCGCGGCTTTAGAAGTTTTCGATCGAGTCACCAAACATTACGGAAAACCGACGTTTGGGATTGATAGCGTCGAGATTGACGGGCGATCCGTCGCAGTAGAAGAGGAAATCGTTCACAAGCTACCGTTTTGTGAATTACTGCGGTTCCAGCGTCTCGATGATGCTTTTGAACAGGAACGGGAGAGCGAGCCAAATGTCCTAATCGTTGCACCAATGTCGGGTCACTACGCCACGTTGCTGCGCGGGACCGTGCGCGAGCTGGTCCCGGACCATAACGTCTATATTACGGATTGGCGTGATGCGCGCGATGTGCCGTTGGCGCTTGGTAATTTCGATTTAGACGATTACATCGAGTACGTGATGACGTTTATTCGCGCTCTCGGTAACGACGTGCACGTCATTGCCGTGTGCCAACCAGGTCCCGCCGTGGTCGCGTCCAGCGCCTTGATGGCGATGGACAACGACCCGTGCATCCCGGCTACCGTGACGTTGATCGGCAGCCCGATTGATACCCGCATGAGTCCGACGAAACCGAACGTGTTGGCCATGAGCAAACCGCTCGAATGGTTCGAACAAAACGTGATCATGAACGTCCCGTTTCCAAACGCGGGTTTCATGCGCCGCGTTTATCCTGGCTTTCTGCAACTGACCGGATTCATGACGATGAATCTTGATCGGCATTTAGACGCCCATAACAAATTATTCTCCGATCTCATCATCGGCGATGATGACTCGGCCCAGGCGCACCGGAAATTTTATGACGAGTATTTGTCCGTAATGGACTTGACGGCCGAGTACTATCTACAAACGATCGAGACGGTATTCCAACAACACGCGTTGCCAGAAGGAAAAATGCTACATCGAGGAACGCTGATCGACACGGATGCGATTACCAACACTGCACTGATGACCGTTGAAGGCGAACTCGATGACATCTCTGGGATTGGACAAACGCAAGCGGCGCACGAATTGTTTTCCAACGTCCCCGCAAGCAAGCACGCCGATTATATTCAATCGGGCGCAGGCCACTATGGCGTTTTTAACGGCTCGCGCTGGCGCGCCGAGATCGCGCCGCGCAGAAAAGCGTTCATTGTCGACAACCGGGCGAGTTAATTTCCGCTGAGCATTAGCGCTTACTCCGCTAATGCCGCGATCCCTTCGACTTCGATTTTCCACTCGGGTAACAATAGCGCGGGCACACAAATCGCCGTTGACGCAGGCGGTTCGAATCCTTGCAAATCCCGTTGCCGCGCCGCGGCGTAAATTGGATAAATTGAAACGTCAACAATGTATGCGGTGAGCTTAACGATATCTTTGGCCTGCATACCTGCGGCCTCGATCACGGCCATGACATTACGCCACACGTTCTCTGCTTGTTCGTTGCCATCTGTCGGAACGCTACCATCGGGCCGCGCTCCGATCTGTCCCGCGATATGTAGTACCTGTGCGTTCGGCGGAATTATCACGCCGTGACTATAGGCATTGTTGAACGGCGTCATGATGTTTGTTGGAACAATCCTCTCTAACATATTGCTTCTCCTCGTGGTTAGCTAAGCGATTTCTGGCTGCACAAAATCCTGAAAAATAATAACAATTTTATCGACCACGTTTGATACCTCTGTGTCGTGTACAAACCGATAGCCGGCTGCTAAGCTCGACGCTCGGCACCGGGGGGACATAAAAATAAATGCCTGTTGCAGCCCTAAAATCGGACCAAAAAAGAAATGTTGGAAGGCCGCGTTGTAAAGTCGCGAAGGAATCAATCCTTGCGGCGACGGTGCGTTTGTTGCGCCACACGTCCGTACGCGAGCTTGCGATAGAATCCATTGCGCGTGAGGCGCACGTCGGTAAAGCGACGATTTATCGATGGTGGCCAAATAAGACCGCCGTTGTCATCGAATCGTTTTTTTCCGAAGCAGCGCCGCTTACGAGTTTTCCAGTAAGCGATTCGCCTAGTGAGGCGATCGAAATGCAATGTAAGAGCTTGATCGAGGCGCTGAGCGGGCCACTCGGCGACGTCGTCGGACAAGTCATTGGCGAAGGTCAATCCGATATCGAAGTGTTAAACAAATTCCGTGAAATATTTTTACAACAACGTTGTGCAGAATTCGCAGCGATCTATCAGCGCGGTGTTGTGACGGGAGAGTTTAACGGAGAGGTGGATCCTGAGCTCGCCACGGATATTGTTTACGGCCCGGTTTGGTATCGCCTGTTAATTAAGCACCAGCCGTTGGATAAAACCTTCGCCGAGACGTTCCCGAAGATCGCGTTGGCGGCGCTAGCGGCCTAATTCACTGGGGAATGAGCGATTACGCGCGGTTTTGACGCGCTGCGTACGTTAATAAAGTGCGCCGCATGCTAGCGCTCATTACGGGTGTAATGCCGTATAAATTCGATCTTCCGCCGCCATTGTGGGCTGAACAAAGTCGCCGTGATCTTGAGTTCGTTCGCGGTGGTCAATTCGAAGCGTTCCGCTAGTCGTTCGGCGCTGGTGGTGCGCGTTTCGATAACGACGGCATCCTCTTCGATGTACGCAAGTGTTTGACCGATAGCGTCTTTGAAAATGCCTTTTCCGGTAGCGGAATGGACTCGACCGATCGGATTAGGCGTAATCAGGCGTTTCAGTTTGCCGTCGTAGGCCACCACGATTCGTTCCGAAACATAAAGCTTAACAAGTTCAGCTTCGAGCATATTGCGGACATTTATGCTGGCATTCGCTACTGGCCCGCCGCGCCGCGATTCCCACTCCTTCTCCCCAATTTGGCGCGACCCAAACGGATCAGGTTTGTCTTTGTCGTTAATTGTGCCGTGCTCCATTTTCCAGTCACGGTATTCTTGTTTTAAATCATTAATTTCGTCTGCGAGCTCCCCGGATTTATCTTCGTCCAGGTGCCACGTTCCCGAGAGCGCTTGGGGGTCGGCCCATACGTTGGAGGCGAATGCGGTAAGCATCAAAATAACGAGGCCGTTGATGCGATGTCTGGCGTATGTTCTCATGGATTGCATAAGTGCTCTTAATATTTCTAGGTATGGGATTGTGCGGTGAATGATCTTTTTATCAACCCGTCCGCAGGAAGTAAAGTTCGGCGCGACGGTGAACGATCGGTTATTTGCCCCCGCACGGCGTTGTACGTCATGGATGACATCGGCGACCGCGATATGCGCCACCGATTAACGCTTTGATTGTGCGCGGTGATTAAGTTCGCGCTAATCGCCGCCGCTATCGTGCTGCTGGCCGCGTGTTTAACTCAGCAACCCGGTTTGCTGGTACCTAAGCCCGTCGGGCTAAAACTCTTTGATGGCATGCCAGGCGGGGTACGGCGCTTACCAATCCCTCGGCGCGACGCGTTCTCGGTTTGTCATGGCCATACCTGCCGTTACGTTGGCGTTGCAAGTTTGTCAATTGCGCAATGGTCAACGTTGCGCGCGTCCCTAGCGAGCGTCGTTGACGATGCAGCGCACGAGCGTACCGCAATCGGACGCACGATCGGTTTAATGGAGGAAATGGTCGGCTCGCAGGTTGGCACGAGCGGCGATCTCGGCGAAAACCGCACGCAGCACGGCGTATCAGGGCAGATGGACTGCATTGACGAGTCGAGCAACACCCTAACTTACCTGCGCCTACTGGGGGATGGTGGGATGTTAAATTGGCATCACGTCGGTGCACGGGTAAACCGCGGGCCTTATACTTTGGTGATGCAGGCACCGCATTCGGCCGCGGGACTCATCGAGACGCAGAGCGGCGATCGTTACGCAGTTGATTCGTGGTTCGGGGCGAATGGTGAATCGGCCTTGGTCGTGCCGTTTAAGGCGTGGGCAGACGGTTTTCGTCCAGCGTTGCTGGACAAAGCGCCGGGCAAAAGCGATTCGGTGACTCAGCCTGCCGGTGTTGTTCGTATGGCTAACTAGGAGAAACTGAATGCGTAACCGTCACGCGGAGTTAAAAACGTTAACCGATGATTTTTTGGGCGCCTTCAACCAAGGCGATGTCACGGCAATTATGGCTTTCTTTGCCGACAATGCTGTTTACGAGGAATTCCACGGGAAAATCAACGAAGGTAAAGCAGCGATTCAAAAATCTTTCGAGCAGCTGTTTAGCGGGCGTTTCGGTACTATCCATTTTGCTGAAGACGATACGTTTATCGATGCCGCGGCGGGTAAGGTGATGAGCACCTGGCTGTTAACATTGGATCTGGACGGCGAACGTCAGAGTTTGCAAGGACTCGATCTGTTGTACTTCGACGGCGACAATATTACCCGTAAGCTTAACTACGCAAAGGCGAAAGCGGGCCTCTACCGTCCGGTTTAAGCCGAAAGATAGGCACCCGCCGGCGTGGCGACATCCCTAGTAGGACCGTGGTAAACCGAGCTCGCGTTCAGCGATGTAATTGAAGATCATCTCGCGGCTCACCGGTGCAATGCGCGGGATCATCATCTCGCGCAAATAGCGTTCGACGTGATATTCCTTGGCATACCCCATGCCGCCGTGCGTCAACATCGCTTGTTCGCACGCGTGGTATCCCGCTTCGGCAGCGAGATATTTAGCCGCATTGGCCTGTGAGCCACAATCTTTGCCGGCGTCGTAAAGCATTGCTGCGTGAAACGCTAGCAGCTCCGCAGCCTCGAGATCGATCCAGCACTTAGCTAAGGGATGCTGAATTCCTTGGTTTTGTCCGATAGGTCGATTAAACACGACTCTATCTTTCGCGTAATCACAACCACGCCGTAGACCTGCGCGACCGAGACCGACGGCTTCTGCGGCGAGTAGGATCCGTTCGGGATTGAGACCGTGCAAGATATAGTGAAAGCCTTTTCCCTCTTCGCCGATCAAGTCTTCTTGCGGGATGGGTAGGTTATCGAAAAACACGGCATTAGAATCGACGGCCTTACGGCCCATTTTCGGGATTTCACGCACTTCGACATAATCTCGGTTTAAATCGGTGAAAAATAAACTCAAGCCGTGTGTCCGTTTCGCACTTTCTCCTTTCGGGGTCGTTCGCGCTAGCAACAAAATTTTATCCGCCCGCTGTGCCATCGAGGTCCAGTGTTTTTGGCCGTTGACGATATAACCGTCGCCAGTGCGCTCGGCGCGCGTGTCTAAGCTCAGGGTATCGAGTCCGGCGTTTGGCTCCGTCACCCCGAAACAGGCCTTTTGCTCGCCACGGATCAACGGCGGCAGCATTCGTTGTTTTTGCTCGTCGGTGCCGAATACGACGACAGGGTTCAGCCCGAATACATTCAAATGAATTGCCGATGCGCCACTAAAACCAGCGCCGGATTGGGCAACGGCTTGCATCATTAACGCCGCCTCGGTAATGCCGAGTCCGGACCCGCCGAACTCTTCCGGCATCGCCACACCTAGCCATCCGCCGGCCGCAATTTCTGCGACAAACTCGCTCGGAAAGCGCCCCTCGTTATCGCAATCTAGCCAATAGTCGGCATCGAAACCAAGGCACAGTTTCGTCATCGATTCGCGGATCGCGAGTTGCTCGTCGGACAAGAGTAACGACATTGTAAAGTTCCCTCAGTAGCAATTAGCGATGAAATTATGTGCGCGCGTAGCCAACTGTCAAGCGCCAACTTGGCGCGCCCGCAGGTTTTCGTCGCGCTCGGGTGGCATTGTATACGCTGGCAGTACGCTATAATTCCAGGCTCGTGCCTTAAATTGCAATCAACATGACAAAACCAACGATACGCATCGAACCAATTGCAGAAAACCATGCGCCGCAGATCCCCGCGGCGCTCGGGTTTGGTAGGTGTTTTACCGATCGGATGTATAGTCGATCCTACGCCGCGCCACAGGGGTGGGGAGAACCCACGATTGGCGCCTATCGTAACCTCACGCTCGATCCGGCAACGGCCGCATTACATTGTGGTCAAATGGTATTCGACGGCACGAAGGCCTACCGTCGACCCGATGGAGACGTCAATCTATTCCGACTCAGTGAAAATGTTGCACGCTTTAACCGCTCCGCGGCGCGCATGGGAATGCCGGGCATCGACGAGGATCTGCATGTCGAAGCGATCGAAATTTTGGTGCGACTTGAGCATCGCTGGATCCCCGAAATTGAACACGCTTCGTTGTATATTCGACCGGTTCTGATTGCAACAGAACCGGTGCTCGAAGTACGCGCGAGCCAAGAATATTTGCACTACGTTATTGTGTCGCCCGTAGGACCGTATTTCGCCGATGGATTTAACCCGGTTTCAGTTTACGTTTCACACGACCACGTGCGAGCGGTGCGCGGCGGTACTGGGGAAGCCAAAACCCCCGGTAATTACGCAGCGAGCATCGCTGTATCTGAAGCGGCCAGAAAGCAAGGTTGCGAACAAGTGTTGTGGTTAGACGCTGTTGAGAAACGCTATATCGATGAAGTAGGCGCGATGAATATTGCGTTCGTGTATGGCAATCAAGAAATTCGCACACCACCGCTATCCGGGGCAATTTTGCATGGTGTGACCCGTGATTCGGTACTCCGCCTTGCGCCGGACATCGGCTTTGCAATGCACGAGGAACGGTTGAGTATCGATCAGGTGTGGCGCGATATTGAAAGCGGAGCAATCACCGAGGCTTTTGGAATGGGTACGGCGGCGGTGATTGCGCCCGTCGGGCGTTTTGTGTTTCAGGATCGTGAGGTCGAACTCAACAACGGTGAAACGGGGCCAGTGGCCGCGCGGTTGTTCGAAGCGCTCACCGCGATTCAATATGGTCGTGCGCCGGATCCGTACGGGTGGACGACGCGACTCGCGGTTGGCGGCAGCAAGTAATAGGCAGCGTCACGATGAGCTATCTTGTGTTCAGAATTTGTCGCGATGTGGTCATGGTTTGGCCACTATTTTGCGCTAGTGTTCACCTTGTGAATGAAGAACTGTCGGTGGGTACGTTGATCTCAGCGTTCCGGAAGCTTTAGCGCCGCGCTTACGCGTACGCGATATCAGTCGGATAGGGGGTAGGGTGATGACGAAGTCCAAATTTTCTGAGGGTTGCGCTTGGATTGGCCGCGAGTATGTCCCGATTGGCGAGGCGGCGATTCCGATCACCGACACGGGCTTTACGCGCTCGGATGTAACCTACGATGTTGTATCGGTTTGGAATGGACAGTTCTTCAGACTTGAAGACCACGTCGATCGTTTCGAACGTAGCTGGAAAAAAATGCGCTTGAGTTTGCCATTAACGCGTACCGAGATGACGCGCATTCTCCACACGTGTGTAGCAAGAACCGGCTTACGTGAAGCCTACGTGGAAATGATCCTCACCCGCGGTACGCCGGTCAATGGTGATCGCGATCCGCGAAATTTTTTGAATCGCTTTTACGCCTTCGCCATCCCTTATGTTTGGATCGCCAAACCGGAGCTCCAATCCCGCGGGATTGATCTCGTTATCGCCAATAATGCTTGCCGTATTGGCGTTGACAGCGTCGATCCTAAAGTGAAGAACTTCCATTGGGGGGATTTAACCCGCGGTCTATTCGAAGCCTTCGATCGCGATGCCGATTCCGCCGTTTTACTTGACGCTAATGGTAATGTTACTGAAGGACCAGGATTTAACGTTTTTGCCTATCACAACGGGCGACTACTAACGTCAAGCGATGGTGTATTGGAAGGCATTACGCGAGCGACGGTTATTGAGTTTGCGAAAGAGCATGGACTTGAATGTATCGTCGCCAATTTCGATGCCGCGACCTTGCGCGACGCTCAAGAAATCTTCCTAACGACGACCGCTGGCGGCGTAATTCCCGTGCGTACGCTCGACGGCAAACCGCTTGGTGACGGATTGCCGGGCCCGTTAACTTTGGAAATTAAGCAAGGTTATTGGGACGCGCACGATCGCCAGGGGTGGGCGACGCCGGTGCTTTATGCATCGGATGCACTCGGCTCGGTCGCGTAGAGTCAATCGTACCCAGGCGGTTTCGGGCCAAATTTAGGCGGGCTGGGTCGTCCGATTTATGCCCGACAGAAGCTGATAAAACGTTCGCAAGGTCGGCGTATCCACGCCTAAGTGCGCTGCCTCGCCGACAGCATAACCCAAAGTTTCTTCCACTTCTAAGCGCTTGCCGCGTTCTAGATCTTGGAGCCCCGATAGCCGATGGCCGGGCGCCGACCCTAACCAGTCGCGGCCAAGCGCTAGGATGATGTCTCGGCCGGCGTCGATCGAGCCGGTGCTGATGCTCGCAACTGGCATTGGCGATTGGTCGAATATTGTTATTTTGCGTGCTCGTGCGAGCGATGCCATTTCATGGATCATGGTGCTCATGAGAAGTGCGCAATCGGGATCGGCCAAAAACCGGCCGGTCGGCAAGCGCGTTGCGACCGCGAGCGCGAGAAACGCGGTCCAGCCAACGAACTTCGACCATTCGACCGCTGAGATGTTCTGCTCGGCTTGCGTTCGAATACCAGCGCGATTGATCGCATCGACGATGCCACCGACCCGCTCACTTAACTCGCCATTTAATTCGCCGAGATGCAGACATACATTACGGGTAAAACGCACTTCGCCACCGTCTAGGAGTTCGCCGCTGGTGTTCGCCATACAGCCCAATGGCGCGGCGGCGCCAAAGTGGGCGACTAACTCGGTGTTCTTGAGCACGCCGTTGGCGACGGAAAATACGCTGGCGAAGTTGTTTTTGGACAGGGGAGTAAGCGCCGGCGCATTGTCGTAGGTTTTCACGGTCACGATAAGCAAATCGGCGCTCGGGATCGTAGTTGGGCTTGTGACAACCGGACATGGCGCTCGGATGTCATCCAAACCGCTCACCCGTAACCCTTCGGCTTTAACTTGCTCAGCGCGGCGCCCGCGGGCAACAATCGACACCTCGTGGCCATCGCGTAACAGATGGGCCGCGAAAATTGTACCAAGTGCGCCTGCGCCTAAAACGACAATTTTCACTCAGGGGACTCCTTTGATATCAGATAAGCGCGACATCATTTCGGTAGCTGCGCATTCCATCGATTGGATGACCACGCTAGATGCTAAACCGCACCGCGCGCTGTCCAAAATAGAAACCACGTGTTCGTCGAACGCGCGAAATATGTTGATATAGGCGACGTACTCGGCCGAATGCGGCACACGCGCGCAGATTATTTGCGCTGTTGACGGTGCCGAGACGAGTTTGGGTTACCCCGCAGCAATATGTGTGAGGCGAGATTAGTGCGGTATGCAGCGGAGGTCAACGACGGAATCGGCGCACTGCAGCACCGATTCCGAATATAATTTTAGCTGGTCTCTTCGAGTGGTGGGTTATCCAATACGCGAGCTATCGCGTTGGTGACGGCCATGTCGACTGCGCGATTGATTCGTTCGAGTTCGGTTTCATTGATAAAAAACATCCAATCGACAGCATTACGAACATATTTCGATGGTAACCGGTTCAGCGCTAAGCAGGCCACGTCGACTCGGGCTTCACGAGTGAGATCTGCACCGACATCTTCTAAATGGTTGATCACCAGTTTTTCGTAGACGTTAGTTACGCCATTAACCGACGCCTGGTCATTTGATTCCTGTTCCATTGTTAGTCGCGTCCTAATTTTTCTTTGAATTATGGTGTTTGAACGGCGCGGCATACTCTGTCCCGCTCCGTCGATTTATCCAAGTAGCAATGCAACTCGCAAGCAACTACGCAATACGCTGTAGGTACCACTGTCCCGACCTATCCTTTGGTTGGACCAAGGTGATAGCCCTGCCGCGCAACGGCGGGCAAGTCCTCGAATACTAGCCGACCCACTCTCAGTTAACTGGCGAGGCCGCTACAGCCTTACAAAGTTTTACGATGGGCTATATCGGCCAATCGCGGCGACTCTGCAATTCGCGGAAAACCTGCTGTACCAACAGTACCTAGCTATCTAGGGACGGTATTTTTACACACTAAGCGTCGAAAAATAGACGGCGCTATCACAAATTTTAATCACCGACCGGTCCCAGAACCTTGCACAATACGGAGAAGGGTGTTGATGTGAAAGGCGGGAGGCCGTCCGTCCCCGACCTGCCAGCACTAGCAACCGGAACCCGGCGGGCGGGTGATTCGACCACTAATTCGCCCACCGGCGGGTCTAGCCGGCGTCACCATCAGAAATCCAGCCCGGTTGATTTTGGCGATTGCTATGCTCCGTTGGCGACACCAGCCTGATTTGTGCGGTGTGCTCAGCCTTTGCCGAACACGCGTCGGTGAGTCGGACTAAGCATGCCTCGAGTTTGTTCAGCTTTTCGCCAGCAAATCGCGGATTTCCGTTAGGAGCTTTTCTTCCACGGAAGGTTCTGGGGGCGCTTCCTCTTCTGCACCGCGGGCGGCTTGCGCTGCATTCATCGCCTTAATCGCCATAAATATGGCAAGTGCAATGATCAAAAAATCGATTATCGTCATAAAAAACGTGCCGTAATTAATACTCACGGCGGCCACCTCTCCTTGCGCTTCTTGCAACACGAACCCCAGATCGCTGAAATCGACGCCGCCCATCGCGACCCCGATCGGCGGCATGATGATGTCTTTTACCAAAGAGGCGATGATTTTGCCAAACGCGGCGCCGATGATAATGCCGACAGCCATGTCAACCACGTTGCCTTTCATGGCGAACTCTTTGAATTCCGATACCATGCCCATGTCAATTTCCTCCGTTGCACTTCATTTTGTATTTAGGGGTTGCGTCGATCGAGACACGACGCTTCGATGACGGCGCGCATAGTAGCAATCTGTCCCCGCGACGGGCTATCTCCTTGTAGCGCTGTTCCCTGCCGCAAAGGATTGGCGAGGTGCCATCATCGCAAGGGTCAGATGGACATCAGACACGGCGTTCGCTAGCCTTCGCGGGGCGCGGCAGCGTTTACCGTTCTTCTGCTCGCAATTAGAAATCTACTTTAGGCCCTAACTGGCGCAGCATATGGACGCACCTTCTGACAACCACGGCTTTACCGAACATTCAACGGTGTATCGCGACGATCTGCTCGACGGAAAAGTCATGCTGGTTTCGGGCGGGGGTAGCGGTATCGGTTACGCCACCGCCTGCCTAGCGGCGCGGCTCGGCGCCCAGGTCGTCGTGTGTGGGCGTACGGAGGAAAAATTGGTAACCGCGGTAGATAGCATTAAACAGCAGGGCGATAAGGCAGATTATCTGGTTACTGATATTCGCGAGAGAAATCTCGTCGATCAAACGCTTGATGCGGTATACACGCGTTACGGAAGGCTCGATTTCCTAATTAATAGTGCCGGTGGCCAGTTCCCGCAAGCGGCGATGGATTTTTCTGAGCGAGGTTGGCAGGCAGTTATCGGTACGAATCTCAACGGTACCTGGAATATGATGCAAAGCGCGGCTCGGCGTTGGGCCGCTGCGCGCGCCAGCGGTTCTATTGTCAATATTGTGGTGGTACAGCAGGCGCTACATGGTGTTGCGCACACGCGTGCGGCGCGCGCCGGCGTGGTCGCTTTGTCGGAGGCCTTGGCCGTCGAGTGGGCACCGCTCGGGATCCGCATTAACTGTATCGCGCCGGGCACGATTCGAACCGAAGGCTGGGCCGTCTACTCGGAATCGGCGCGCGCGAAATATCCGCGGACGAATCCCACGATGCGGGCCGGCACGCCATCGGAAATTGCCGAGGCGTGTATCTATTTATCCGCCACCAGTGGGGCGTTTATTACCGGAGAAGTGCTAACGGTGGATGGGGGCGGGCAGCATTGGGGCGAAATCTGGACAGGGGGCAAGCCTGAATATTACGCTCAGGCAACACGCCTGTGGGATGATGAAGCGTTAGACTAACGACGTTGCCGCGCCACGTCGAGCGCCCTTGCCCTACGTTAGTGAGTTAGGTGCTTATCAACGGTATCGTCAGCGGTCATCGCCGTTAGAAGTTGATCGCGAGCGGCGCGGTTCGTTGCGGATAACGCCTTCATTGCGGCCGAAAATTCCCGCACGCGCGTATCGTGCGTGTCTAACAGCGAACTAAGATGTGCACTTTCTGCCAACGTACGTACGCCACCATTACGATATTCGATCTCGAGATTTTCAAGATAGCCGTAATGTTGCTGCTTAGATTCCAGCATGGCTTTGTATGCCTGCCATGCATCGTGCGCGGCAGGCATTAAGTTTTGCGGGGCTTTGGCTCCCTCGGTCAACCGAAAATGCGTTTAATAAACCCCACGACGCCACCCGAGGTAGCCGCCGATGGCTGGGGCGCAGCAGCGCCACGATGATCGCTGTTGCGTTGCGACTGGTTGTTGCGAGGTCGCGGCGAGTCTTCATCTTGTTTTGGCTTGGACTCGTCTACTCTCAGTTCCCGACCTTGAAAGTCGCTACCGTTGAGCGCGGAAATGGCGTCCGTGGCTTCACTGTCATCCTGCATTTCGACAAATCCATAGCCGCGGGAACGCTGCGTGCGACGGTCGAATATGACCTCCGCAGAGTGGACGTCGCCGTATGCTTCAAAAGCTTCGCGCAGTTCGTCGTCCCGCACGCTGTATGGAAGGTTTCCAACGTAAATGTTCATGGTTTTACTCGTTAAGTTATTGGCGTACCGATGCGAATTGCCCAACATACTCTGCCGCTCGTGCGGCATTGTTCGTGAACGGTGTTGAGCTAACGCGTCATTTCGTTCGTAAGTTGGCGTGCGCATGTGAAATTCATCATGTTGAACGCCTGCGTAATTCCCGCCATGTTGCGGGTGTGCGGCCGCATTCAAGCACAATAGCGAGGGAGGCGCAATCGGACTAATTTCAGGTAGTATGAATTGAGTTCGTTAGGACTGTATCGATCGTCGGTCGCTGTGGCGCCGAGGAGTTGAGAGTAGCGCAGGAAAACCCCCGTTGAATTCCGCTGGTGCAGACGGGGAACGGTGCTTCCGGTATATTACCGGGCGCTGGCGCGGTTCGACGCGCTCGGTAAGATTAACTCATCGAATGAAGGTAGAAAATACAGCTGATTCATTATGGATAAAGTAGTCGCAAACGCGAATGACGCGATTAAGGGCATTAGCACCGGCATGACGTTAATGATCGGCGGCTTCGGGGTTTGCGGGATCCCTGAGAACAGCATCGCGGCGCTTGCCGCCGCCGGGGTGCGGGAGCTGACGTGTATTTCGAACAACGCCGGTATCGTGGATTTCGGGCTAGGCCTGTTGCTGCGCGATCGTAGTATCAAGAAGATGATCGCATCTTATGTTGGCGAAAACGATGAATTCGAACGCCAAATGCTAAGCGGCGAACTTGAGGTGGATTTAGTGCCTCAGGGATCACTGGCAGAGCGGTGTCGAGCGGCGGGGGCCGGAATACCGGCGTTTTTCACCCCAGCTGGATACGGCACGGAAGTCGCAGAAGGCAAGGAGGTGCGGATGTTTAACGGGAAACCGCACATCCTGGAGCATGCTTTTCACGCAGAGTACGCGCTGGTTAAAGCCTGGAAAGGCGACCGCGCCGGGAACCTGATATATAAAGGCACGGCAAGGAATTTTAATCCGCCGATGGCCATGGCCGGTAAAATAACGATTGCCGAGGTTGAGGAGCTTGTCGAAAACGGGGAACTAAACCCGAACGAAATCCATACCCCAGGTATATTTGTCCAAAGAATTTTCCAGGGCGAAAACTATGTAAAACCGATCGAACAACGAACGGTACAGTCACGCTCCTAGGGCTCGCGCAGACGCGTTCAATCTCGATTCGGAAGATATTATGGCATTAGACAAACAAGGTATTGCGAAACGCATCGCTCAAGATCTACAAAACGGTTGGTACGTTAATCTGGGAATTGGTATTCCGACCTTAGTTGCGAATTACGTCCCCGACGGGGTAAGCGTAGAATTTCAATCAGAAAATGGGATTCTTGGCATGGGGCCCTTCCCTTTCGAGGGCGAAGAAGACCCCGATATGATTAATGCCGGTAAGCAAACGGTCACGTTACTGCCAGGCGCCGCGCTGTTCGATTCCGCCATGAGCTTCGCGATGATCCGTGGTCAACATGTGCAATTAACCGTCCTAGGCGGTATGGAAGTGTCGGATAGTGGCGATATCGCGAACTGGAAAATTCCCGGTGCAATGGTCAAAGGAATGGGTGGGGCGATGGACCTCGTTGCTTCGGCAAAAAATATTATCGTGGCGATGATGCATACGAATAAAAAAGGCGATTCGAAGCTCTTGCCAGAATGTAGTTTGCCGTTAACTGGCGTTAAATGTGTCAGTCGTGTGGTTTCGAATCTCGCCGTTCTGGATGTCACCAACGACGGGTTCAAATTAATCGAACGCGCGCCAGGTGTCAGTGTAGACGATATCAAAACTGCGACAGCAGGACGGCTTATCGTCGAAGGCGATATACCTGAAATGCGTATTTAATTTAGCTTTAAATCAATATTGAAACTATTCGCCGTAGCGGCGAACACAATTGGAGGCTCGGATGAAAATTTTGGTGGCGGTTAAACGCGCCATTGACTACAACGTCAAGGCACGGCCGAAATCGGATGGCAGCGGTGTGGATCTAGCGAACGTAAAGATGTCGATGAATCCGTTCGATGAAATTGCTGTGGAAGAGGCGATCCGAATTCAAGAAGCAGGCAAGGCCGACGAAATTGTCGCTGTCTCGATCGGCCCAACCCAATGCCAAGAAACGTTACGTACCGCTATGGCGATGGGTGCGGATCGCGGAATCCTGGTC
The DNA here is from genome assembly GCA_035593235.1 of Phascolosoma agassizii. Classification (NCBI taxonomy): domain Eukaryota; kingdom Metazoa; phylum Annelida; class Sipuncula; order Phascolosomatiformes; family Phascolosomatidae; genus Phascolosoma; species Phascolosoma agassizii. The sequence continues at coordinate 26,773 of JAVJHY011520508.1, read as the reverse complement.
GAAACTGACGCGGAAATCCAACCGCTGGCGGTCGCGAAAATCCTTAAAGGTATTGTCGAAAAAGAGCAGCCTGGGCTCGTCATTTTGGGCAAACAGGCCATTGATGACGATTCCAACCAAACGGGACAAATGTTGGCGGCGCTGCTTGGGTGGGGACAGGGCACGTTCGCCTGCGATGTCGATTTTGAAGGCGACGGACTTAAGGTGAATCGTGAAGTCGACGGCGGTACGCAGTCGTTGCAATTGAAACTACCGGCCGTTGTGACAACCGACTTGCGCTTAAATGAACCGCGTTACGTAAAGCTTCCGAATATCATGAAGGCTAAAAAAAAGCCGCTCGATACGACTACCGCATCCGAACTGGGTGTTGATGTCACGCCACGCCTTAAATTGGTGAAAGTGGAAGAGCCCCCGGTTCGACAAGGTGGGGTTAAAGTCGCAGACGTTGATGAACTCGTCGACAAGTTACGTAACGAAGCAAAGGTAATTTAGTAATGTCAGTACTGATTCTTGCAGAGCACAACAACGCGACGCTCAATCCGGCGACGTTAACCGCGGTCGCCGCAGCAAGCGCGCTCGGCGGTGAGGTCGACGTATTGGTAGCGGGTCTTGAGTGTGCGGGCGCGGCGGAAGCTGCGGCCAAGGTTGCTGGCGTCAATAAAGTGTTGGTGGCCGATGCGCCACATTACAACTACCTAGTGGCGGAGAATGTCGCGCCACTAATGGCGCAGCTCGCCGAGGGATATACACACATACTCGCGGCATCCACCACCAATGGTAAAAACGTAATGCCGAGGGTTGCCGCATTAATGGATGTGGCGCAAATTTCGGACGTTATTTCGGTGGAGTCGGCAAACACATTTAAGCGACCGATTTATGCCGGCAATATTATCGCGACTTTTGCGTCGAGCGATCCAAAAATGGTCCTAACGGTACGCACCACGGCCTTTGACCCAGTCGCGGCGGATGGCGGCAGTGCGAGTATCGAAAACCTCGATGGCGCGGCGGATGCCGGTCTGTCCGCTTTCGTCGGCGAAGATCTAACGAAATCCGATCGACCCGAACTCGCGGCAGCAGATATTATTGTCTCAGGCGGGCGCGGCGTTGGCAGCGCCGAGAATTTCGCGATAATCGAGGAACTGGCGGATAAACTTGGTGCTGCTGTGGGTGCGTCGCGCGCCGCGGTCGATGCGGGTTACGTGCCAAACGACTATCAAGTTGGGCAAACCGGCAAAGTGGTCGCGCCGGAGCTGTACATCGCGATCGGTATTTCAGGTGCGATTCAGCATCTCGCTGGTATGAAAGATAGCAAAGTAATTGTCGCGATAAATAAGGACGAAGAGGCGCCTATATTCGGCGTCGCCGACTATGGGCTGGTGGGCGATTTATTTAAGGAAGTACCCAACATGGTTGCGGCTTTGGATAAGTAGCAGATACAAAAATCAAGCTTTTTAGCGTGAGTTAACTCAACAGGTGAGCGTTGGTGGAACGTGAGTCAATGGAATTCGACGTCGTCATTGTTGGCGGCGGTCCTTCAGGCCTTGCAACGGCAATTCGGCTGCGCCAACTTGCCCTCGAGAATAACCAGGAGCTAACGGTTTGCATCCTTGAAAAAGGCTCGGAGATTGGTGCCCATATACTATCCGGCGCCGTAATCGAACCGCGCGGACTAAACGAATTGCTGCCTGATTGGCAATCTAGTGATGCGCCGTTAAAGACATTGGCCGCCAAAGATCGTTTTCTGTTTTTAACGAAAAAGCGGGCGTTCCCGTTAATGACGCCGCCGCAAATGCACAACGATGGGAATTACATTGCTAGTTTAGGCAACCTGTGTCGGTGGCTCGCGGAGCAAGCCGAGGCGTTAGAAATCGAAATTTATCCGGGATTTGCGGCCGCCGAGATCCTCTACCACGACGACGGTAGTGTTAAAGGCGTCGCGACCGGCGATATGGGGCGCCAAAAAGATGGCAGCGAAGGCCCAAACTTCGAAGTGGGCATGGAATTGCATGCGCGCCAAACCGTGTTCGCCGAAGGTTGTCGTGGGTCATTAACGAAACAGTTATTCGAGCGCTTTAAATTGCGCGAGGGCGTTGAGCCGCAAGTCTATGGCATTGGCATTAAAGAGCTGTGGGAAATCGATCCAGCAAAACATCAGTCCGGACGAGTCACCCACACGGTCGGTTGGCCGATGGATTCGAAAACTTATGGTGGCTCTTTCGAGTATCACTTTGAAGAGAATCTCGTATCCGTTGGCTTCGTCGTTGGTTTGAACTACGCCAATCCCTACTTGAGTCCGTTCGATGAAATGCAACGGTTTAAAACTCACCCAGCCATGCGCGACACTTTTATGGGCGGCAAACGCATCGCCTACGGTGCTCGGGCGATCAGTGCCGGCGGTTTTCAATCGATTCCGAAACTCACATTCCCTGGCGGCTTAATTGTGGGCGACGCCGCTGGGTTTCTTAACGTGCCGAAGATTAAGGGTACGCATACCGGCATGAAATCCGGCATGACCGCGGCCCAAGCAATTTTTGAATTGCTACGCAGCGGTAATGCTGGCCCACAGGAAGCGAGCCAATACCCGGATCTATTAAAACAGAGTTGGGTTTGGGACGAGCTTTATCGTGAACGCAACATTAAACCATCGTTTCACTGGGGTCTATTGCCGGCTATCGCTTATAGCGGGCTCGATGCGCTTGTACTTCGTGGCAAAGCGCCTTGGACTTTGCATCATCATCCCGATCATGAAAACTTGAAGCCGGCCGCCGATTGCAAACCAATCGAATATCCGAAGCCCGATGGCGAAATTACGTTCGATAAATTGTCGTCTGTTTTCCTTTCGAATACGAATCACGAAGAAGAGCAGCCGTCGCATCTCACATTACAAGATGACAAAGTGCCAGTCGCAATTAATTTCACGAAATATGCCGGGCCCGAAGAACGTTATTGCCCCGCCGGCGTGTACGAGTTCGTTGAAGTTGATGGAGAAACGCAACTACAAGTTAATGCGCAAAACTGCGTCCATTGTAAAACTTGTGATATTAAAGATCCGACGCAAAATATTAACTGGGTAACGCCCGAAGGCGGCGGCGGACCGAATTATCCGAATATGTAATTGGGAAAGACATTAAGCTATGCCGAAAATTAACTATGTGAGCCACGACGGGGAAACGCAAACCGTTGAGGTTCCGAGTGGATGGTCTGTTATGGAGGGCGCAATCCAAAACGATATTGCCGGAATCGTCGCAGAGTGCGGTGGTGGTTGCGCGTGTGCGACATGCCATGTATTTGTTGACGAATCGTGGTCTGAGAAACTCGGGGAACGCGCAAGCATGGAGCAAGACATGCTCGAGTGTACGGCAGTAGATAGCACGCCGCGTTCGCGACTCAGCTGTCAAATGAAAATCGACGAAAATTGCGACGGGCTGGTGGTTTACTTGCCAGAAACGCAAGTCTAGCGATCACAACGGATGACGCAACATCCGATCATCGTTATCGGCGCGGGCCAGGCCGGGCTGCAAATTGTCGATTCGCTGCGTCGTGGCGGATATAGCGGCGAACTCTTATTGATTGGCGAGGAAACGTCGCTCCCCTATCAACGACCGCCGCTGTCGAAAAAATACATGAGCGATGAGATGGCGGACGAACGCCTATTGTTTCGACCGCAAGACTATTACGTGAAGCAGAATGTCACCGTCTTGCGCGATACGCGGGTACGCAATATCGATCTGCAGGAACAGACCGTAACGCTCGCGGGAGCGCCGCCTAGAGCCTATGCCAAAATCGCTTTGACCACTGGCGCCAGGGTCCGCAAACTACCGATCCCCGGTGGCGACCAGACAGGGATTTACTATCTACGTGGTCTCGCTGACGCACGTGAAATCCGTAAACAACTCGCCGCGGGGCGCCGACGACTGGTCGCGATTGGCGGCGGGTTTATCGGTCTCGAAATGGCCGCCTCGGCGCGCGAGCTTGGCCATGGGGTAACTATCGTTGAAGCACAAAACCGGCTAATGGCACGCGCGGTGGCGCCGCTCGTGTCGACGTATTATCACGGCTTACATGAATCCCATGGCGCACGTGTCATGCTTAATGCCAGCGTTGAAACCATAGAATCGAACGGCGAAAAAACGCTGTCAATTTTGCTCGCTGATGAGGAGCGAATTAAAGCCGATATCGTTATCGTCGGCATCGGTTCCATACCGAACGACGAGTTGGCCGTAGCAAGCGGCATCGCGTGCGACAACGGCATTTTAGTGGACGAGTTCGCGCAAACGTCGAACCCGGATGTCGTTGCCGCGGGTGACTGTACGATGCACTTCAATGCCAAGTTGAACGTGCGACATCGATTGGAGTCCGTACAAAACGCTGTTGACCAGGCGAAAGTGGCGGCAGCTACTTTGCTAGGGGACCCGAAGCCGTACGTGCAAATTCCTTGGTTTTGGTCTGATCAGTATGATGCGAAATTGCAAATGGTTGGCTCCTCATTCGGTAGTGATCGCACCGTCTTACGCGGTTCCGTAGACGATGGCGCCTTTTCCGCTTTCCATTTTGAGGGGGAGCGACTGCTTGGGGTCGACTCCGTTAATCGTCCTGCGGATCATCTTGTAAGCCGCAAGCTGATAGCGAACGATGTAGTTGTGCTCGAAGATGTGATCAAAAATACCGAACAAAATTTAAAATTACTACTGTCCTGAAGCGTCGTCCTAGCCGCTCGGCTAGTGCACGATATGTCAGGAATTCAAGTCGCTTATTGTTTTTTTAGCGGGCGCGGCGTACGCCAACGGGGAGATGAAACGAATGCCTAAGGTCACTTATGTGGATGTGGATGGGGAGCGCAAGGAGGGCGACGTCGCAGTTGGTTTATCAATAATGGAGGGTGCGATCGCAAACAACGTGTCGGGAATACTCGCCATTTGTGGTGGTAGCTGCGCCTGCAGTACGTGTCATGCCTATATCGATGACGCCTGGACCGAGGCGGTTGGTAAACCCAACGATATCGAAGATTCGACGCTTGAACTGGCCACCGACCGTCGGCCAACGAGTCGTCTAGTGTGCCAAGTTGTAATGCGAGAAGATCTCGATGGTCTGATTGTTCACGTCGCCGATAATGATGGCTAGATGCTGGGGTTACCGCACTGCAGCGACTGTAAGGTAAATGAATGGAGCCCTCTAAATCACCTCAGCAAGGACTCGAGGGCTGGTAATTAAGTCGATATAGGCACGCCAGCCAACTGCATCTGAATGTTTGAAACTCCGATACTGAACGGCGATTAAATATTCGTCTTCTATTCGTTTGTGATAAAGAACATCGACGTCAGCGTGAATGTCGCGACCGGTGGGTAATTCGATGACAAGACTCACTCGAGGCGTTTCTAGTTGACGTTGCAACGCGGAAAACCTGTCAGCGGGGCAAATAAGGTCGGCACCGTCGCGCGAAATATTGCGCGTCGCAATGACGCCGCCCGCGACGTCTACGTTTACCCGGCGGATCAACAACTTGTGTGTAATACGAGTAGATGCACGCTGTTCAATAGGTTGTGTTTGCGCTCTCATTGGCTCCCTAGATCACCCCTTACGCCGGTGGATCGGTTAACCCGGTATCAACTAAAATATGATGCGGCTATTAAAGTATAGGAAGGCGTCGCCGGATCGACGTGAACGAATTATCAGGTTGTCCGGCAAATTGTTAACGAGTGTAGCGCTGCGGACACTGCGATGAGAAACCCCGGAAGTAGGCTAATAGAATCTAAAGTCGATGTACGATCTGCATGAATTCCACCTTTCCGTAGCCTCTTATCGGGTTCGGATCGGACTAAACTTGAAAGGCGTCGAATTTCAGTCGGTACCTGTTTCACTGGCGAAAGGTGGCGGGCAACAGCATCTGCCGGAGTATCGAGCGCTAAATCCACAGGGTATGGTGCCGACGTACTCGGATCATGACATCACATTAACCCAATCGATTGCGATACTTGAGTATCTCGAAGAAAAATTTCCGGATCCGACATTTTTACCCGGCGGTGCGTTAAAGCGAGCCAAAGCGCGGCAGCTGGCACAAATTATCGCGAGTGACATCCATCCGCTCACCAATCTGCGGGTATTGGGATACTTACGCACGACATTTAAAGCCGATCGTAGCGCACGGAGCCTGTGGTTCAGACATTGGTTGCTTGAGGGGTTCGACGCATTAGAACTATGGCTTACCGCCGAGCGCGGGATGTGTCGATACAGCGTCGGTGATGAGCTCTCGCTAGCAGATATTTGTATCGTGCCGCAGGTCTATCAAGCGCGAAGGTTTAAGTTACCCCTTGAGGACTTCCCCAATCTCTGTGACATTGAGCATGCGTGTTTAGAACTAGACGCATTTAAGGACGCAGAACCGACAGATTAGCAACCGACTGATAATTATCGAAGCTCGCGCTGCTAAGATATTTGAGAGATTAAGATAACGTCATTGCGGCGACGGTACAGCCGACCGCGAATATTGGAATGGGTGCGTAAAACCACAATTCCCCCGTGTGGCCTTCGGTTGCGCCGGCTAACGCAATAAAGGTTCTGATCTCGAATCCACCTTGTCCGCCGTATTCGTACGTGTCCTCATCACTGTAGTCGAGCAGCGCGTCGCGGCGATTATTGATGAAGTGATCGAGGAATTCGCGATCCCATTGTTCATTGATTTTTCCGGAGTCCGGCGTTGCCGGCCAGTGCGAAATGCCGCCAGTCGCAACCACGGCGATGCGCTCTGGGCGTTCATCGCACGCTTTGCGTAAGGCTCTGCCAAATTCATAACAACGATGTAACGGAATAAGCGGCGGCCCCTGGCAGTTTATGTTTACCGGGATAATATCGAGTTTATAGTCCGGGGTCAGGAAATGGAGAGGCACCATGATGCCATGATCGAATTTCCACTCCTGTGCATAACCAAGATCGATATCGTTCATGATCAACTTAATGAGCTCTGTCGATAATCTCCGGTTACCAGGGATCTTCGTGTGGTCTATGCCGAGCCATGTTGGATCTTCGATCGGGCCCTCGTAAGAGTCGGCCATGCCAACAGAAATTGCCGGCATATTGTCCATAAAAAAATTGGCAAAGTGCTCGGCCGCGATCACCACCAACGCATCTGGTTTCGATTTTGCGATCGCCACGCGCATCCGCTCGAAGTTTGCGTACAAGGCATCTCGGACTGAAGGCTCGGCGCGTTCAGCACGGCCGGTTATGCCTGGTGCATGGCTGCAAGCGCCGGCAAACACTAAACTCATTCGGTTACTCCCGCACGGTCTTATAGAACCCCGTGCGTACCGGACCGTGCTCACGCAGCCCCGCGCGCATTGATTCAATATATTCGTCCCACGCAAACCCGCGCAGTGCTGCGTAATGCATCAGGATCTGGCCGTTAACACCCATTACATAAAGCAAGCCAATATCCGGTTTGCGCAACGCGGCTATTTCGTCTTTTGTAAGTTCGTATTCGTTCAATAACGAGTCGAATTCCACCTCGAAACGACTTTTGACGTATGGATCGCGATTCACTTGATAGAGCAATTTTTGGACGTAATATAGACTCATACCAAGCGACCAGTGGTTCGCCAAGTCGCAATTAGAGAATGGCGTGCGTGCATCTGTTAGGGATTTTCCGTTTCGAGACTACGACGTAGATCGATCAGCAGGTCGTACAACTTTGCAAGCTTAGCCGTACCGAACGTATCAGATATTCGTGTGTAATGGGCTTCGGAGTCGGGCGCAATGGTGTTGAATAAATCATAGCCTTTCGGCGTAATTGAGATTAATGCCCGGCGTTGATCGGATCGTACGACCGTCCGTTTCAACAAGCCGCGGTCTTCTAGTCCCGGCAATATACGTGACAAACTCGGGGATAAGATGTAGGTCAATTTTGCTAGCTCTGTGACCTCTACTTGAGTGGTCTCGACGAGTGCACGTAATACCCGCCATTGTTGCTCGGTAAGTTCGTATCGACGCAGTAGCGGGCGAAATCGGCTCATCACCAGCTCGCGTGTGCTGAGTAGCGCCATTGGCAGCGAATTAGCGAAGTCACGCATCGGTAAATTCGCGGCGTGTGCGTCGCTTTCTCCCGTAACGGACGGCGTTCGCCTATGTTCTTCGTTAGCGCTCATCAATGATGGGATTCCGCAATTTCCCGATCCCCGGCGAGTCGATTTCGACGACATCGCCCGGTCGTAAATATTTCGGGGGCTCGAAACGCGCTCCAGCCCCGTTTGGGGTGCCCGTTGAGATAACATCGCCCGGGCGCAAGCGCATGAACGTGGATATATAGCTGATTAAATAGGCGAATGGAAACAACAAATTCGCGGTCGTATCATTTTGTCGCTCTTCACCATTGACCCGCGTACGTACCCGAAGATCCGTATATCCGGTAAATTCATCGGCCGACACCAACCACGGACCAAACGCACCAGAACGCTCAAAGTTTTTCCCTTGCGTGACGTTAAACTTTGCATGCCGTAACCAGTCTCTAATTGAACCCTCGTTTAGCAGCGAGAGTCCGGCGATATATTGATAAGCATCGTCCACCGCGATGCGCCGGCCTTCTTTGCCAATAACGATAGCGATTTCGCCTTCGTAATCGAGTTGCTCCGACTCGGGCGGACGCACGATCGCTTCGTTGTGTCCGACCAACGATTCGCGGGTGCGCATAAAGATGCTTGGGTATTTTGGCAACGCGGATTCGTCTTTGTATTCGGCGTTGCGGTTGACGTAATTAACGCCAACGCAAATGATTTTTTCTGGATCAGGAATAGGCGGTAGAAACGCAATTTCGTCGAACGCCAAGTCGCCCGTTTGTTTCGCAATAACGTCCCCAATTCGAGCTAACTGGCCGTTAGCGATCAGTGTTCTCAACGAGCGATATTCGTCGCCGAGCCGCGCAGAAAGATCGATAATGCCGTCATCCAGCGCGACGCCTACTTTACTTTCACCGAGGTGTTGGAAGCTCAAGAACCGCATCAGTAATACGCCTAGAGTAACCCGGCCCGTTCGAGCACACCGTCGAGACGTTGTTCTAATTCAGGCGTCGCTGCCACCATCGGTAATCGATGCTCATTAGACGGAATGATGCCCAAGCGCTTCATCATATATTTTATCGGGATGGGGTTGGTGTCGTAGAAAACAGCTTGGTTGATTTCGAGTAAATTCTGATGATGTTCACGCGCGGCGTTTAAATCGTTAGCCCAAACAGCATCGCAAATTAATGCGAGCGCGGCCGGTTTCAAATTGCCAACCGCGTTCATTAAACCGCATGCCCCCACTGCCATCATTGGGAACGACAATTCTTCAAGACCTACAAAGATTCGAAACGCATCACCGAAGGTGGCCATGCATTCGGAGACAAAGCCAAGATCAGCGACCGCGTGTTTCATGCCGATGAAGTTTGGTGAGTGCGCTTTGATTTGCTGTAAGGTATTCAAGGTAACGGATACCGCTGCGCGGCCAGGTATATGGTAGATCATCCAAGGTAGTTCGTGGCGCTTTGCGAGGTCTAAATAGTAAGCCACGACGCCGCGCTGAGGTGGCCGAATATAGTATGGCGTAACGATTAGTAACGCGTCCGCGCCAGCGCCTACGGCATGGTCGGTGAGCGCAACTGTTTCGGCGTGCGATTGGGACCCAGTGGCAGCATAAACCGGCACGCTTTTGGCTGTCACGGAGATAGCGATGTCGACCAAGCGATTGCGTTCGTCAACGGTTAGCGTCGAGGGCTCGGCGGTCGTGCCGTTAACGAGGATCCCATGCGATCCATTGGCGAGTTGGAATTCGACGAGACGGGCATAAACGTCGTAATCGATCAGTCCGTTTTTAAAAGGCGTGATGATCGGCGGCACGGAGCCACGCAGTTCGGACGCAGAATAAGTCAATGTCAGTACCCTCTAGATCGCGCGCGCTGCATATTGCTAATTAGAATACTTAACATGTTAAGCAGCTTGCGCTAATCTCGCAATATCCATTTTTCGAAGTGTTTTTCTAGAGGACGAAAATGCCGCATTTTATTGTTGAGTACTCGGCTAATTTAGAGGCTGGTGTGAATATTAAGGAATTACTTGTTACGGTCCATGCTGCTGCGATAGAGACCGGGGTTTTTCCTCTAAAAGGCACGCGTACCCGAGCGGCGCGCCGCGATCTGTATGAAATCGCAGACCAACACGCCGACAATGCATTCGTACACATCTGCGCCAAAATTGGCCATGGCCGTGATACTCAGACGAAGCAGCAAGCGGGTGAAATAATTTTTGATGCCACCTGTGAATACTTGCGTCCGTATTTTGAAACGCAACCGCTGGCGATTTCGTTCGAAATGCAAGAAATGGATCCCGATACAAGTTTTAAGTACAACAATCTCCCGGCTTTTATAGCCGGACGGGCAAGCGCATGAGTACTGCGTTACACAACAACATCGCCGCTGCCAACAAGTATTTGAAGCGATTCGCTGTCCGGCCCCTATCGCACACCATCAACGGAGAGCAACAAGCGAGCATCGGCGGCGAGACGTTTGATAATGTGAGCCCTATCGACAATACCAATCTCGGTCAGGTTTGCGCGGCACAGCCGGCTGACATACGCGCGGCGGCGACGGCAGCGGCGCTTGCCTTCAATGAGTGGCGCGATGTTCCTGGCAAACAACGGCGCGAGATACTGCATAGAATCGCTGACGAAATCGTGGCGCACCGGGAAGAAATCGCGTTGCTTGAAAGTATCGATACCGGACAACCGATCCGATATATGAACAAGGCGGCAGTACGTGGCGCTGAGAATTTCCGTTTTTTTGCCGACCGCGCAGAGGGCGCGCGTGACGGTGTGTCATTGCCAGCAAACGATCACTTGAACTACACCTTACGTCAGCCACTCGGATCGGTTGGGGTTATCACGCCGTGGAATACCCCCTTCATGCTCTCTACCTGGAAAATAGCGCCGGCGCTGGCTGCGGGCTGTACGGTCGTGCATAAGCCAGCTGAGTGGAGTCCATTGAGCGCCTCACTGCTTGCTGAAATTTGCCATAGCGCCGGGTTGCCGGTCGGCGTGCTGAATACCGTACATGGGATCGGTGAGACCGCCGGACGAGCGCTCACAGAGGATCCGGCTATTAAAGCCATCGCATTTGTCGGCGAATCTCACACCGGCAGCTTAATCATGGAGCAGGGCGCCGCGACGCTGAAACGGCTACACGCTGAGCTCGGCGGGAAAAATCCGGTTGTCGTATTCGACGACGCGGATCTCGAACGCGCGTTGGATGCTGTGGTGTTTATGATTTACAGCTTGAACGGTGAGCGCTGCACATCATCGAGTCGGGTACTGGTTCACTCGTCGATATATTCGACGTTTTGCGCCGCGATACAAGAACGCGCGGCCGCGTTAATGGTTGGTCATCCACTTGATCCCGCAACTGAGTTAGGTCCGCTTATTCACCCGAACCATTTTCAGAAGGTAAATGAGTATTTCGCAATCGCGCGCGCAGAAGGTGCGACGGTCGCGACGGGCGGCAAACCCTGGGACGGTGCGCCGGCCGATACGGCGACGTATGTTGAGCCGACATTGCTGACGAACGCAACTGCCGACATGCGCATCGCCAACGAGGAAATATTCGGCCCTGTCCTAACGGCAATACCATTTGAAAATGACCGTGAAGCGTTAACCATCGCGAATAATGTGGAATACGGGCTAGCCGCTTATTTGTGGACGAAAGATGTGGCACGCGCGCATCGCTTCGCGAGGGATTTGGATGCGGGCATGATCTGGATAAATTCCGAGAATAATCGTCACTTACCCGCACCGTTCGGCGGCATGAAAGCCAGCGGCATCGGGCGTGACGGAGGTGATTACAGCTTTGATTTTTATATGGAAACGAAAAATATCTGCGTGGCCTTAGGGGAGCACGCAATACCGAAGATTGGCTGTTAATCTTGTTAATTGCGCCGACCTAGTAGACCTCGACCGGCCGGCACTCGAATTCGTCCCCTAATTGTTTTAAGCTTTCGCGGCGCAAATAACTTAGATGTCTGTGTCTACGTGGATATAAAAAAAGTTATGTATAAGGTTAGACGCTCATGATCCACGATGCGGTCCGACCGTCCCCAGAACGAGGAAATACTGTGACAAGAAATCACACCCTGGCGTTGTTGCCGGTGCTTTTGTTGGGTTTGAGTTTTAGCGCGGTCGCCGCCGATGTTGACCAGCTTAGCGCCGTCGGTGAGCAGCGTGCCACGGAAGGAAAAGCGGCGCAGGTTCAAATCGATAAATTGGGCGATTCCGCCGATAAGCTTGAGAGCGATTACAAGCAGGTGGTTAAAGTTGTGGACGGGTTAAAGGTTTATAACGGACTGCTACAGCGCCAAGTCGACAATCAATCAAGCGAAATGGTCGCGCTCGCCGATTCGATGGATAAGGTGTCGATAATCGAACGGCAAATCGTACCGCTGATGGTCGAGATGCTCGACTCTCTCGAGGAGCTCATAAAAATTGACGTTCCGTTTTTAGAGCAGGAACGCGCGGAACGCCTAGATCGATTGCGCGCGATGATGGAGCGTTCGGATGTCACCGCCGCCGAGAAGTTTCGTCGAATTCTCGAAGCCTACGAAATTGAGAACGAGTACGGTCGGACTATTGAAGCGTACAAAGGGAGTCTTGAAGTCGACGGCAAGAGTCGTGAAGTCGATTTTCTAAGGGTGGGTCGTATTGCGTTGCTGTACCAAACGGTGGGCGGCGAACACACCGGCGCATGGAATCAAGGCGCGCGGACTTGGGATTCGTTGGCGCCCGAGCAGTATAAACAAGATGTCGCAAAAGGACTGCGCGTGGCGCGTAAGCAGGTCGCTCCGGATCTACTGGTCTTGCCCATCCCAGCGGCGCAAGGAGTAGGTCAATGAAAAAGTTACTATCGACCATATTCTCGGCGAGTGTCGTTTTCGTGTTGGCGGTCGCGCCTGTCCACGCAGCGGACAGCATCACTTTGGACGATCTGCTCAAAAAAGTGAAGTCGGGCAGGTCGCAGGATTCTAAAGAAAATGCCGCGCGTATTGCGGCTTTTAGGGCAGACAAGGCCCGGCGCGCGCAATTGTTGGGGGAAGTAAATTCCGAGCGCACTCGAGAAGAGGGCCGCTCGGCTGAATTAGAGACGGCATTTGAAGCGAACGATCTGAAAATCGTTGAACTCGAGAATAGTCTCACGGAGCGCTTAGGTTCCCTGAAGGAATTATTCGGCGTTTTGCAGCAGGCGTCAGGAGATGCGCGGGGCCAATTCGAGAATTCGCTGACTCATGTTCAATTTCCGGAACGGGGTGAGTTTCTCACCGAATTGGCGCAAAAAATGGGGCAAACCAGCCGCTTAGCCTCACTCGAAGAGATCCGCCGGCTTTGGTATGAACTACAGCGTGAAATTACTGAATCGGGCAAGGTCGTCAAATTCTCGGCGCAGGTCATCACCGCGAACGGTGATGAGGTGGAACAAGAAGTGACGCGGATCGGTGCATTTAACGTCGTGTCCAAGGGAAAGTATCTCAAATTCGAACCAAAAACGGGGCATTTAGTTGAGCTAGGGCGACAGCCGCAGCAACGTTATCTTGATAAGGTCGGCGGATTAGAGGGCGCCGCGGATGGTGCGATGTCGCCGTTCGGCCTCGATCCTTCTCGCGGTCAAATACTGTCACTACTCGTGCAAGCGCCGGATCTACGTGAGCGTATCGACCAAGGCGGCGTTGTTGGTTATGTCATTATCGGTCTTGGCTGCTTGGCCCTGCTAATCGCCTTGGAGCGGCTACTAACACTAACCTTTACCGGTATGCGCGTTTCCTCGCAGGCGCGCAAACCTGACAAGCCTGGGAAGAATCCGCTCGGTCGGATTTTGCAGGTCTACCACGACAATCCGAAATCAGATACCGAAACTTTAGAGCTCAAACTGTCCGAGGCTATCTTGAAGGAAACGCCTAAGATCAACCGATTTCTGATGTTTTTGAAAATCATCGCGGTCGTCGCGCCGTTGTTGGGGCTGCTGGGTACGGTTACCGGCATGATTATTACTTTCCAGGCGATCACTTTGTTTGGCACAGGCGATCCCAAGCTAATGGCGGGTGGCATATCGCAGGCATTGGTGACGACGGTGCTCGGATTGTGCGTCGCGATTCCGACGGTATTGTTCCATACCTTAGTGGTGAGCCGCGCTCGGCGTATTGGTCAAGTGCTTGAAGAGCAAGCCACGGGACTCGTTGCGGAACATTCGGAACGCCAAAACGCGTCGGCATAGTTCGAGCGATGGAAGCACTGTTTTATAATTTCCCCGCACTCGAAGCGATTCGCGATTTCTTCGAGCTAGGCGGTAACGTCTTGTTGCTGATCGGGATGTTGACCGTCGTCATGTGGGGTCTGATCTTCGAACGCTGGATGTATTTGCTCTCCAAACACCCGCGCGCGACGCGCGCAGCCATCGCCCGTTGGGAAGCGCGGCCGGAACGGCAATCTTGGCATGCTCATCAGATCCGCGAGCTACTTATCTCGTCGGTCTCGCAAGGTTTAGAGCGCAACATGGCGCTCATTAAAACCTGTGTTGCGCTGTGCCCGTTGATGGGACTAATGGGCACGGTCACGGGGATGATCGAGGTGTTTGAAGTAATGGCGATCTCAGGATCGGGTAATCCCCGATCAATGGCCTCCGGCGTATCGAAAGCTACCGTGCCCACCATGGCCGGAATGGTCGCGGCGCTGTCCGGGGTGGCAATGAGCGCGTACATGCAAGGCAAGCTACAACGCGAACGGGCGTTGCTTGGCGAGCATATGACGATGGACCACTGAGTAATGTTAGCTTAGTACGTATTTTCGCAGTCTCACAATGATCGAGGATTTGTTATGCGACGAATGATGGCGCGAGCGACGGCGGATGAGGACGAATCCGCGATCGATATCACTCCGATGTTGGATGTGGTGTTTATTATGCTGATTTTCTTCATCGTGACAGCGACCTTTGTCAAAGAAGCCGGGATCGATGTCAACCGGCCGGATGCGGCGACCGCGATAAAGCAAGAGAAAGCAAATATTCTGATCGCAATTAGCGAGACAAATGAAATTTGGATCGATCGACGGCGAGTCGATATTCGCTCCGTACGGCCGAACATTGAACGCATGCACGCCGAGAATCCGCAAGGCTCGGTGGTCATTCAAGCGGACAAAAATTCGAAGACTGATACGTTGATTAAGGTAATGGACGCGTCTCGTTCGGCCGGTGTATTTAACGTTGCCATCGCGGCCCAAGACCTGTAGCTAGCGATGTCCGAGGCGAGCGCCGTACAACTTAAAGATCCCGCAATGATTGTACGGTTAGTCGTCGGCTTAGTGCTCGGCACGATTGTAGCGCTCAGCCTGTTTTGGGTGATGCAGTACCTAATAGCGAGTGCCGATCGAACATTAGACGAAGCGAAACGTGGTGCACTCGTCGACTTTGTCCGGGTGAAGAAAGATGAAGTTATCGAACGTAAACAAATTAAACCGCGCAAACCGCCACCTCCCGATGCGCCACCTCCCGAACCGCCCGCACCTAAGCTGGACAAGCTCACGCCGTCGGCGGAAAAAATCGCAATTACCGCTCTGCCGGTGAAAACTGACATCGAGCTCAGTTCGGGCGGTTTTAGTTTGGGGGTCGGAGAAGGGGATTACTTACCAATCGTCAAAGTGGCGCCGATCTACCCGCGACGGGCCGTATCGCGAGGTGTGGAAGGACATTGCATCGTTGAATATACCGTCACCCGCTCGGGGACAACGCGCGATGTACGGGTGCTTAAAGGCGAGTGCACGAGTAGTTTGTTTGAGAAGGCCTCAGTAGCTGCTGCGATGAAATTTAAATACAAACCGCGGGTTGTCGACGGTCAGGCCATGGAAGTGCCGGGTGTGCGCAACAAGTTTACCTATAAGCTTGAGAAATAAGCTGTGCGAACTATTCGAGAAATCGCTCTTATCCTGATCTGCGCTCTAGCAGCATCTACAGTTGGCGCACAAGAGGGTGGCAGTAACACGAAGAAGACCGTCGCGATGAGCCAAGACGTCTTCGAGGGTTTGCAGGAGGCGCAGGCCTTAATTGAATCTAAAAAGTATTCCAACGGCCATTCGATGCTGAAGAATTTACGCGGCAAGGCAAAACTATCCGCATACGAAACGGCGCAGATCTGGAATCTCACCGCGTATGCGTATTATCTACAAGAACGTTACAAGGATGCCATCGGCGCGTACGAAAAAGTATTGGCGCAGCCCGAAGTACCGGAAGCAATCGTGCAAAGCACGCTCAAAACGCTTAGTCAGCTGTATTTCACGATTGAAGACTATCCAAATGCGTTGAAAACGGTAAAACGTTTAATGGCAGTCGTGCCAAACCCGAGCGCCGATGTGTTCATGCTACTCGGGCAGGCGCACTTCCAACTCAAACAATATAAGCAAGCAATTTCTCCGATCAAAACGGCGATAAGTAAATACGGCGCCCAAGGTAAAAAACCGCGCGAAAATTGGCTGTTGCTATTGCGCGTTTGTTACTATGAATTGAAAGACTACAAAAATATGATCGGCGTGTTGAAGCGACTGGTTAAGCTCTATCCGAAAAAGCAATATTTGCTGACCTTGGCCGGCGCGTATAGCGAATTAGGCGATACGCGCAAACAACTGGCGTTAACCGAAGCGTTGTACGAGGGTGGTTATGTCACCGAGGCGCATCATGCGATCAATTTGGCGAATCTTTATCTTTTGCACGGCGTGCCTTATAAGGCGGCCAAGGTTTTGCAAAAGGAAATAGACGGGGAAAACGTTAAGTCCGACGAGCGCAATCTGCGTCTACTATCGCAAGCTTGGTATCAGGCGCGGGAAGACGAAAAGGCGATCCCGCCGCTATCGCGCGCGGCTGCGTTGTCTGGCAACGGGGAATTGCACGTGCGCTTGGCGCAAGCGTACATCAACCTTGACCGGTGGCAAGAAGCATCACAGGCCGTGCAGAAGGGTCTCGAGAAGGGCGGGGTGAAACGCAACGATGTCGCGAACATCATGCTTGGTATGGCGTTATTTAATCAGAGAAAACTGAGCGCCGCGCGTCGCGCATTTTCCGTGGCGGCGAAAGACAAGCGCAGCGCCAAAGTCGCAAACCAATGGATCGCTTTTGTAGATAGTGAAAACGCTCGCCGAGACACACTCGAACAAGTCGTCCCGGAAGTCGAACGTAAAGCGCAAGACGAGATCCTACAGAACTTATAGTGGCTAAACGTTCGCACCCCTTGAGCAATGGGCCGATCGTATTCAGCTAAAACGGCCGCGCTAGTAGCTCCTCGACTCTTTCGATGTAAGGTTTTTTATCGTACAAACCGTAATAAACCGAGGCCATGATGTTTTGCGGACCAAAGAAGAACCGCTCGTAAAGTGCTTGGCGGGAGCCGAATCCCGAAATTGCGACATCGTGGGCAAGCCGAAACAACGCGACGCGGTCGCGGCTTTCTAAATGGGCAAGCTGAAAATATTGTGCGACATCCGTGCCTAATTCATTTGATAAATCTGCCTCGCAGGGGGTCGCCATTAGCGAGCTAGAGCCCAGTAGTTGCACAATCTCGATGAGGCGGGGGTACATTTTGGGGAATAAATTGCGGGCCGTATCGAGCGGTGCGCGCAATGGGACGTAGTAACCCCACTTATCTTTTTCCGCTTGATGCTCGGCGCTATATAAGAAGGCGCGCATGCTTTCGGCAATCCACATTGCTTCGGCTATTTGACCCTGAACTGCGATGTCCTTGTCACGTTCGCTAGCTTGGGTAATGGCGCACAGTAACCCCACAATAAATTCCGCTTTGGCCAAATTTTTACACACGACTTGATGCATCATATGCACGACCGCAGATGTTTCCGCGTAGGCACCATTGCATAACTCAGGTTTGTCGTAAAGAAATACCCGTTCCCATGGGACTAGTACGTTGTCGAAAATTACCACGCAATCCATTTCCTCGAAGCGCCCCGATAGGGGCGCATCGAACAATGATTTTCCGCGGTCGTAACTGTCGCGGCAGATGTAGCGCATACCTTGCGTATCATTGTCGATTGCGAATGCGAGCGCGTACGGTTTCATTTCGGGACTTGCCTTTAATACAGTCGAAGGGAATACCGCGATAGCATCGGACAACGGTCCCAAGGTCGCTAGCAATCGCGCGCCATTCACGATAAGACCGGCATCGGTTTCTTTCACCACCCGCAGCGCGACCTCGGGGCTAGCAATACCTTGAGCGGTTAAAGCGCGATTCACCTGCGGGTTTACTAGCGTATGCGTGAGCACGAGATCTTCGTCGCGCATTTTTTGATAGTAATGTCGCATGTTGTCCGCAAATCCGGGCCGGCAACTTGCAAAATATTCGGCGGCATTCGCAAACGCCATAAACGAGGTATTTAGGTAATCCGGCGTACGCCCCATCATCCCGTTTGACCACTTCGACCAATCGTAAAACGCGGCGCCGCGGCGCGCCACGTCGTCGTTTGAGGTGGGTGGTAGAAACGACATTGCGTAGCGCTCCGTACTGCCCGGCTCGCAATAAGTTAATTTATCCTGTAAGGCGGTTTCATGTTGGCGATCGAGCAAGCGCGCCATGGTTGCCGTGCCGCGCGCGAGTTGCGGGTGGGTCGTGACGTCGGTCACCTGAGAACCTTCCAGCCACACCTCGCGCCCGTCGCGCAAACGCGCTAAATAGTCCTCACCTGTAGATATCCCCATATGGTTTCTCCTAGTCGCGTCGCAAAAGATCTAATTCGAGGTCTTATTTGTCATTCGATTGTTAATTGCGTCCATCGCCTGGTAGAGCGATTTCCATAGCGCTGGTGTAATCGACGCTTCGAGTTCTGCGTAAGCCGCATCGACTTTCGGTTGTACGGTGTTTTCAAGGGCTTTGCCGGCAGGTGTGACAAAGATTTGGACAACCCTGCGGTCGATATCCGATCGACGTCGCACCACCAGCCCATTACGTTCGAGCCGATCGATTACGCCGACTAAGCTGGGGCCCTGAATAAGCGTGGCATCTGCGAGCGCCAACGCGCCCCGGCCGTCTTTTTCCCACAACGTTCTTAACACTCGCCACTGCTGTTCGGTTAATCCGAACTCTTTGAAAATGCTGCGAAATATAGGCATCACAGATCTAAGGGTTCGATGTAGCATGATTGGTAGCGAGCGATCGAATTGATTCATAGGTTATTAATTAATATGTTAATTAAGTTTTCAGTATCGAACGACTTGCACGCAAACGCAACCCAAAATAATCAAGTCGTCCGCATGAGGCGCTCAATGATTTTCTAGAGCGCCGCGCTGCTTGGGCCGTTTTTGGTTTGTCGAGGTCGTGCCCCATACCGCTTGTGGTTTATCCTAGCGAGCCCTACAAAATGTAAATGGAGCGAACCTAGGTGGCGGTGATCAAACAACAACACGTTATTCAGAGCGTCATGGACTCATTGCAATACATATCGTACTACCACCCACCGGATTACATTCAAAATCTTGCCCGCGCGTACGAACTCGAAGCCTCGCAAGCCGCGAAGGACGCCATGGCGCAGATCTTAATAAACTCGCGCATGTGCGCCGAAGGCCATCGCCCAATTTGTCAGGATACGGGGATCGTTACCGTGTTCGTGAATGTCGGCATGGACGTCCAGTGGGATGCAGAACTTGGCCTCGAAGAGATGATCAACGAAGGGGTCCGACGTGCGTATTTACACCCCGACAATAAACTCCGTGCCTCGATCTTGTCAGACCCAGCCGGTGCACGCACGAACACCAAGGACAACACGCCGGCCGTTATTCACGCGAGGGTGATCCCAGGCGATACGCTTGATGTCACAGTCGCCGCGAAAGGCGGCGGGTCTGAGAACAAATCGAAATTCATTATGCTCAATCCATCCGATAGTATCGTCGATTGGGTGTTGAAAACCGTGCCGACCATGGGTGCAGGATGGTGCCCGCCAGGGATGCTCGGGATCGGGATCGGCGGCACTGCCGAGAAGGCCATGCTATTGGCCAAAGATGCATTAATGGACCCGATCGATATGCAAGAGCTTATCGCACGCGGGCCGCGAGATAACATCGAAGAGCTGCGCATCGAGTTATACGAAAAGGTCAACGCGTTGGGTATTGGCGCGCAAGGGCTAGGCGGTCTAACGACAGTTCTCGATGTGAAAATTAAAGACTACCCGACCCATGCAGCATCAAAGCCTATTGCAATGATTCCAAATTGCGCAGCAACACGACATATACATTTCGTGTTGGATGGCTCCGGAGTTGCCGAGCTGCCACAACCGAAACTATCGGATTGGCCGGAAATTAGTTGGTCTGTTGGCGATAGCGCCCGACGGGTGAACTTAGATTCGGTAACGCCCCAAGAGGTCGCGAGTTGGAAGCCTGGCGAAACATTACTACTGAATGGCGCGATGCTAACTGGAAGAGACGCCGCACATAAACGGATCGAAGAGCTTCTCGCGCGGGGTGGTCCGCTGCCTGAGGGCGTCGATTTCCACAACCGATTTATTTATTACGTCGGTCCCGTCGATGCAGTGCGTGACGAAGTCGTGGGTCCTGCTGGTCCAACTACGGCGACGCGAATGGATAAATACACGGAAATGATGCTCGCAGAAACTGGTTTACTTGGCATGATCGGTAAGGCCGAGCGCGGCCCGCTTGCCATCGAGGCGATTAAGAAACATCGAGCGGTCTATCTAATGGCCGTCGGCGGCGCCGCATATCTTGTCTCGCAGGCCGTTCGATCGTCGCGTGTGGTGGCGTTTGAGGATCTAGGCATGGAGGCTATTCGCGAATTTGTGGTCGAGGACATGCCGGTTACCGTTGCGGTGGATGTCGCCGGCGAGTCCATACACGTGACGGGACCGCGTGAATGGCAAACGCGGATTGGGAAAATTCCGGTCACGATTGAGAACTAATCCGATATGACTACTTTTTCGTAGTGCCGCGCAGCGCAATGGGCGGCGTGACGTTCGCGGGTAAGGGGTGCACACTCGGATGTAAGATATGCGCGAGTAACTCCAATGAATCGACGAGTCGCGGTCCGGGTCGATTAAAATACGCGTTGCCGTCGACGACGTGGACGTTGCCTTGTTGCACACAACGGATCGCCGTCCATGCGGGATCGGTGGCAAGCAACTCAACATCCTTAAGCGTCCGCGCGATATCGAAGCCGCAGCATCCGATGATTATCGCATCGGGATCGCTGGCGTGGATGGTTGCATAGTCTAGGGTCGTCGACGCTTCACCGGTTGTCGCTAGTAGCGCGTGACCGCCGGCGATGGTGATTAATTCGGGATTCCAGTGTCCGGCATTGAACGGTGGATCGAGCCACTCGAGGAAGACCACCCGCGGTTGCTCGTCAGCGGCGATGGTGGCCGAGCGAGTACTGACGTCGTGCACGCGTTGTTCCAACTGCGAACGAAGTGTCGCTGCAGAATCGGCCGCTGCTGCGGCCTCGCCGAGTGCGCTAATAGTATCGAGCACATCGGTGAAATTAAGCGGCTGCATATTGAATATAGCTGGTCGGCTCACTAATTTGTCAGCAACTCGCGTGACGTCGTCCTGCGCGACGGCGCACACGTCGCATAATGATTGGGTCACGATAAGATCGGGATTGAGAGTGGCGAGTCGTGGTGAATCAAGTGCCTTTTTCGAGCTCAACTCCCGCCGCACTTGGGCGTCGATAACCCGGCTCGAGGCGTGATGGTCGATAACTGTCTGCGTGACCGCCGGGAGGCGCTCGATGCCGGGTGGGTAATCACATTCGTGTGAGATACCGACCAGCTGCTCGCTTAGACCCAGTGCCGTGATCATTTCCGTCGCGCTAGGCAATAGACTAACAATTCGCATTTACTAACCCACTATGTTCGACCGTGAGGTTGTTGATTGCGGCGCGATGGTTTTGCTATCGCGAACCGGGAGTGTTTCGATGGGGATTATCGACAAACCCGTGCTCGATTCAACTCGCTCCACGCTTACCTGAAATACACTGGCAATAATTTCGTCTGATAAGGCGAGTCGTGGAGAGTCATCTGCGACGCAGCGACCTTCATTTAGGACAACCAGCCGATCGCAAAAACGCACGGCCAGCGATAAGTCGTGCATAGACAAAATCGCACCTTTTCCCATCGCTGATAGATCTTTAAATACGTTCATTAATTGAAGTTGAAACCTTGCGTCTAACGAGGCGATCGGTTCATCGGCAACGATTACGCTGTGGCCGCCTGCGAGTAAACGCGCGAGATGCACGCGCACGCATTCGCCGCCCGAAATTTGATCGACTCTGCGCGATTTAAGGTGAGCAATTCCAGCGAGATCCATCGCGAATTCGATAGCTTGTTCGTCGTCCGGCGATTTTTGATAGTACCCGGGGTGATGGGGAAAGCGACCTAATGCGACGGCGCGCTCCACACTTATCGGCCAGTGAAACGCAGCAGCTTGTGGCAGATAGCCGATCGCCCGAGCCAGACGTGTAGGTTGCCAGTTTGCTAATGGTACGCCGTCAATTCGAATCTCCCCCGCGTTCACCGATTGGAGGCCGACCAGTGCACGGATTAAGGTCGTTTTGCCGGCGCCGTTGGGGCCGACCACACCGACAATCTCGCCTTCGCGGACTTGCACGCAAACGTCGTCCAACACGCGAACGCCCGCTAGTTCGACGATTAGATTTTTCGCTTGCAGCTTCACTAGTGGATGTTCGAGCGCGTCTTTAATACGAGGTAGAGGAAAAACGGTGCACCGATGAGTGCAGTGACAACGCCTAGCTTGAGCTCCATTGTGCCGATCTGAATCCGTGAGCCAATGTCCGCGGCGAGGGTTAATGCCGCGCCTCCAACCGCGCACATTGGCAACAAAACAATTGGCCGATGTCCCACCACGGGGCGCAATAAATGCGGCACGACGAGTCCCACGAATCCAACAATGCCGGCTACCGCGACACTGCTACCGACGGCTAAAGCTGTGCCGAGAACGACTATCCATCGGGTGCGCGGCACATCAACGCCAAGGCTAGTGGCGACCTCTTCGCCCAATACGAACGTATCCAGCGATCGGGCAGCACTCAGTAGCAAGATCCAGCCAGCGACACTTAAAGGTAGGGCCATCCAAACGTATTCGAAACTACGATTACTCAACGAACCCATTAACCAAAACAAAATTTCGTAAGCGGCGAACGGGTTGGGTGACAGATTCAACACCAGCGCCGTTAAAGCCCCGCCTAAGCTATTTATCGCCACACCGGCCAGAATGAGTGACAAGGTGCTCAATCCGCGGCCGGCTAGAAACACAAGGCCAATCACCGACACAATGGCGCCGAGGATCCCGCCGGCCGGGAGCGCCAAGGGATGAACTGCCGCGAAACCGCCATAGAACACAATAACTGCGCCGAGGGCGCTAAACGCCGACACCCCAATGATACCTGGCTCGGCGAGCGGATTGCGCACCAGGGCTTGCAAGGCAGCGCCGCTCATACCTAACGACGCGCCAATAATCACGGCCAACATCGCGCGCGGTAAGCGAATTTCGTGCACGATTACGGCGATGGGATCGGATTGGTGGTTGATAAGCCCGTGCCATACTTCAACGCTCGTGATTTTTACGGGGCCAACAATGAGCGATAGGACAAATAAACCCACGCACACAAGCGCAAGTACTATCGCCAGTGTTGCTATCCTTGCGCCCATGCTTCAAACGCCTAACGGAATTGGGTAGGCAGACATTGCGACCTAGTTCAATTTGAGCGCGGCAAGTTGTTCCGCCGCTTGTGCTAAATAAGTGCCGCCACAGGTCCAGAATTTTTCCGGAATTTCAACTTGCACAATGGGTGTAGCGCCCCCCGGGGTTACCGCGAGTTGGCTGATTGCTGGATGCAAGATGATCATATCTGCGAGCGCGGGGTAGGGCTGCGTGCGGTGGTCTAGAATTAGTATATCCGGCGCGCTCGCGATCAAGCGTTCTAGCGGTACAAATCCACCGTGAGGCAAGTCGAAACGACGCGCAAGATTGTCGATGCCAAGCGCTTCGAGCATCTCGTTCGCGAGCGAGTCGTAACCGGGCGAGAATCCATTAGGTCGATAAACAATTGCAGTGGGTCGCGGCTTGGCGCGCAATGGTTTGATGCTCGCCAATCGATCCGCCATTTGTTTTAGCTGTTGCTCCGCCTTCGTTTCCGCACCGAGCAATTTCGCGAGACGTCGGTAGTCAGTGCGAAATTCGGCGACGGTGGTGGCTGGCTTAAAGCTCACGACCTTGAACTCAAGTCGCTTAAGTAATGCTGCAGTGGTGCTGGCCGTGTGATCGCCGGTTAACACTAAATCTGGTTTGAGAACGACAATTTCTTCAGCAAGACCGTGGTTGACTGGAACGCGCTCAGCTTGTTCGGTGAAATGCGATAAACTTTCGTCACGTGACAATGCCGTCACCGACGCGATTTGATCCGGCTCGGCGAGCTCGAACAGCATTGAATCTGTACATAAGTTTAACGACGCGACCCGCATCGCGAGCGCTTGATTTGCCATGCTAAGGCAGAGCAAAAAGCCACATACGACCGCGACCCTACGCGTTGAGTTGGCTCCGGTTCGAGAATTACCGATTAGCACTGCGGCGCTCGCGTACTGCGGCCGCGAGTTCGTCGAGCACTGGTTCAGTCGTTTCCCAATCCATACACGCATCAGTAATGCTCTGCCCGTAAACCAATTCGGTCCCGTCTTGGTGATTTTGGTTGCCTGCTTTGAGGTGGCTTTCAATCATTACACCCATGATCGCCGTCGACCCGCTGGCAATTTGTCGAGCAACATCGGCGGCCACTATGGGTTGCTTGGTATGATCTTTACGCGAATTACCATGGCTACAATCGACCATAATACGGTCGTTGATTTTTGCGCCAGACAATTTAGCTTGGGATTCGGCGATCGCAGTGGCATCGAAGTTAGGACCGCGATTGGAACCACGCAAGATTAAATGGCAGGTGTCGTTACCGGTGGTGTTAACTATCGCTGAGGTGCCTTGTTTTGTCACCGAAAGGAAATGATGCGGGTGGCGGCCCGCGCCGATGGCGTCTATTGCGATTTGCACATTGCCGTCTGTGCCGTTCTTAAATCCCACTGGCATTGACAAACCAGACGCGAGTTCGCGATGGATCTGACTTTCGGTCGTGCGCGCGCCAATTGCACCCCAGGAAATTAAATCGGCAATAAACTGTGGGGTAATTACATCAAGAAATTCCGATCCCGCCGGGAGCCCTCGTTCCGCTAGGTCAAGCAGTAGATGCCGCGCCGCGCGCAAACCGTTATTTATATCGAAGCTACCATCCAAGTGGGGATCATTAATGAGACCTTTCCAGCCGACGGTGGTACGCGGTTTCTCGAAGTAAACCCGCATTATTACGAGTAAATCTTGCGCTAGTTTCGCGGCGGCGGATTGTAACCGGTCGGCATACTCCAGCGCGGCTTGCGGGTCGTGGATAGAGCATGGCCCAACGACGACAAGTAATCGGTCGTCGTGGCCTTTCACGATTTTTCCGGCCAGTGCGCGGGCTCCCGCGATCGTATTAGACGCGCTTTCTGTGATGGGCATTTCATCCATCAAAATCGCCGGGGGAATAAGCGGCTTGAGACCTTCGATCCGGACGTCGTCCGTCACCTGAAACATCGCAAATGAACTCCTGATTACAGTGGTGCGCCAAAAGGGGCGCCGATTATACCTTGTTCTTTGACGTTGCGACGCAGGTGAGCGGCGTCGGGAGTTGTTCTATTAGGCGAGGTGTAAAGCCGTGCCAATTTGAAAGCACAATAACGCGCCGATATAACCTAGCCCCGTCATATAGACCCACGCGAAAATCGGCCAGCGCCATGTGTTTGTTTCGCGCCGCATGACGGCGATCGTTGCAACGCACTGGAGGCATAACGCGTAGAACACGAGTAACCCGAGTGCCATTGGTAGCGTGAAAACTAGGCGACCGTCTAGATGGCGCGATTGCTGAATACGTTCGATCAGTGAACCCTCGTCAGTGGCGTCAATCGCATAGATCGTGCCGAGTACCGCAATCACAACTTCGCGCGCTGGGAACGAAGCGATTACTGCAGCGGTTACTTTCCAGTCCCAGCCGAGTGGGGCGAATAGCGGTGCAACCATTTTACTAGTCGTGCCGAGATAACTATTTTCGAGTGCCAGCTGCGCGGTTTGGGCGGATGTATCTGAGGTAGCTTGATCGATTGTCGTGCGCGGGAACGTCGCGGCGAACCAGACCACGACGGCGACGCAGAAAATAATTGTGCCGGCGCGTTTTAAAAATATTTTCACACGAGCGTACAATTTAATGGCCATTGAGCGAATATTCGGTAGTCGGTAAGGTGGTAACTCAAGCAAAAACGGCGGGGTCGGACCGCGAAGTAGCGTTTTGTTTAATACAAATGCTGTGCCAACAGCGGCGAGCATGCCAAGTAAATAGAGGCCGAGTAGCACGAGGCCGCGTAAGTTAACCCAACCACCGAGGAAAGTGTTCGGTGGTACGAACGCCCCGATTAATAGCGCGTACACGGGCAGACGCGCTGAGCACGTCATAAACGGGGCGGCAATAATTGTCGCGATCCGATCGCGAGTGCCGGGAATGACACGCGTTCCCATAATGCCCGGGACGGCGCACGCGAAACTAGAGAGCATTGGAATAAACGATTGACCGCTCAAGCCACACCAGCGCATTAAGCGATCCATAAGAAACGCCGCACGCGACATATAACCCGA